>PVKU01007834.1:0-81660 GCA_004027475.1 Anoura caudifer
GGGGGGAGAATGTGGGTGGGAGGGGGTGTGCAGGGTGGAGGGGAACGATGGGGGAGAAATGGGACAACTCTAATAGCATAATCAATAAAATATATTAAAAAAGAAAAAACAGAACAGAACAGAGAACTCAATACAGTCAAGAAACTTGATATTGGACAGTGGTAGCATCCGCAATCAAGGGTGGGGAGCATTAGGCAGGGAGCGAAGCAGACACTTCAGTAAAAGGTGCTGGGATAACTGACTATGCACATGGGAAGCTCAAGCCCCACCACACAGCCAATAAAACTAACAGGGGAAAAAATAAACTCTGCATGTGAAAAGCAAAATTGTAAAACTTTCCAAATGAATTATAACATTGTAGTTCTTTTAACTTTATTATTTGATACAGTTTCTAGGCTCTAAATAGTTCTAGTTGTTCCCCTCAAGGGCACTCTACTCAGAACTGAATTCTTTTAATTGGAAAGCTACAGGGTAGAGTAGGAGCATCCCTTTCCCAGTTCTGCTACTAGTTTTCTGGTAACACAGCCTACCCTGCCCCAAATGACACATTAGTATCATTTGTTCACTACAAAATAGGACTGATGACCACTTAAATTTCCATCTATATAATCCCTAAGTCATTTTCACACCTAACACACTTGAGCAAAGTCTCTCACATTCTGGGCTCATCTGTATAGGGTTCTTTGCGTCCTCCATATATAAGGCGTTATTCTTAACATCTTTCTAATGCTATCATTAAATTAGGCCAGTTGTCTTTGTGTGTGGTGACCTTTTCCATATCTCCCTACGTCTTCAATGTATTCACTGTCCCTTCCCACACTTTGTCATTCACAAAATCAATAAGCATGCCTTCTGTGGAAGGCTTCATCCAAAGAACTGATGAAAACGTTGATTAAGAAGTTTTAAACAGAGAACCCTAGAGGTTTCATAGCAGAAAATTCCCTTCACTGATTAATCAATACTAATCCACATAACTGTATAAGCAGTTAGTCCATATTTTTCCATCTGGACTTCAAAAATGTTATGATGTGATCAAATGTCCTATGAGTTTTTGGCTAAGCTTTGCTTATTGCATTTCCATGATCTGTCAATCTACTAAACCTTTCAAATGAAGAAGATATAACTTGGTTTTAGTGTACTCATGGCAGCATCAAATAACTTGTGCTTCTATCTTACATGCTTACAACCACTTAATAATTTTATAAGTATGTTCAGTAGAAATTAATATAAATTACAATATGGACCAAATTATGGGGATACCACACATTTATAACATAATTACTACAATCTCTATAAGAGACATATAATTATTAAATACAGTATGGAGCAAAAGTAGGTTTACAGTTGTATGTATACAAAAGTTTATTCTTCTATTTATTAATTATTGTATTATTTTTCCACACAAACTGCAAATCTACTCTTGCCCCACCTGTGTGTGTGTGTGTGTGTGTGTGTGTGTGTGTGTGTCTTCACTATGTGTAGGCCAGAGTATTTCTTTAAAATCTATCATTCAGAGAACAAAACTGGAAATTCTAACAAATGGAGCCTTCTGGGATAGGGAAAAAGTTTGAAGAAGGTAAAAAATGTAAAAGAATAACTGAGCTAATAAGAATGGCTAAGAATGGCTAAGTTGAAAGAAGTCACATTGAGATACAACTGGGCAAATTCTGCATTTCCTCCTTAGAGGAGGGTAAACAATGTGTTCCAAATACGATAGACTTAGGAAACTCAGCTCCAAGATAAGAAATGTGCCCGCTTGACCACAAGGAATGTACCATATACGGTGTACCTAAACACTGAAACTAAAGATTAGAAGATTAGAGATATTCTGCCATCTCCTACAGCCAGCTTTGAAACGCTTTTTCATATGACCTTTCTGATGAATTCACACATGACTACTTAAGATATTTACCTCCATCTAGCTTTCTTAATGTCCCACAAATATAGGCTGTTCACTCTGGGACTGAGAAATCAGCAGTCTATAATGATATTGTTTATACAGAAATGGACACACCCCCAAAATTTTCACTAACCATGAAGAACCATGAGCAAGAATAAATATTTTGCTACTTAAAGCACTTTTCCAAGAGTTCCACTAATAAGCAAGGTATTATTAGAGATATCATTACAGAATTATTAACTGCAAAACCAATTCTAGAGACAAAGAAACATGGTATTTCCCAACAAACTACACTAGAGGGATCAGACTTCACTATTGGATAGTGAACAATATTATCTTTGCCTGAAGCTCCTTTTCTTGATTGTAAATGATAAACAGAAATACAGAACTCCTAAAAGCTAAAAATTATAGCCAGATACTGTGAGTGACTATGAAAGTCACCCAGAGCCTATTAATTTCTAATACAGTAGGCATTTGCTATTTTTTTATATTGTCTGCTCTACAGCCACTTCCTTTTCACCAGGAACAAAGCAGACAATTGTTTAGATACTATAATTACCATTCAAAATCTATTTTCTCAGATATCAATAGAATTTGTGACCTGAAGGATATTCTAGAAGACACCCAAACTTTACAGAGAAAAAAATAGACCCAAAGAATTCAAGAGCCCAATGTCCCTGATTAGTTAGTAGTGAACCTGGAACCAGAATCCAGGTCATGAGACTCCACTGTCGCAAGTATAATCTTCATTTGCCAGGGTCTCACTCACCTACCAGGGACTCATTATTTTTCATTCTCTCAATCATCTTAGCCAGCATCAGACGCTACAATGATGTTTCACAAAAACCTAACTACTCTATCAAGGTACAGAATGCATTGGGCTCCTAAATAATCATAGTACTGGGTTGGCCAAAAAGAACATTGTTTTTTTTCTGTAAGGTGGTTCTAGTAGTGCTTAATTGTCTAGTGCTTAGTGTCTTAGTTGTCTTTGAACTTCATTCAAAACAATTTCATTAGAATGTATTGCAACAGCTGTCATATCAGTGTGCATTTTTAAAAACTTATCAAAATTGGTAAATTTTTGTGTAGTCATTTTAATATTGAAGATGGAATAAAATGTGCAACATTTTTGTCATATTATGCTTTATTATTTCAAGAAAGGTAAAAATTCAACTGAAACACAAAATAACAATTTGGTCAGTGTATGGAGAAGATGCTGTGACTGATCAAACATGTCAAAAATGGTTTCTGAAATTTCACGCTGCAGATATTTCTCACTGGATGATGCTCCACAGTCAGACCAGTTGAAGTTGATAGCAATCAAACTGAAACAATAATTGAGGATAATCAATGTTATACAAGACATTAATTGAGAACAATCAACATTATACTGCCAGGAGAAAGCTGACATACTCAAAATATCCAAATCAACAAAATTATTGGTGAAAGTGAAAAATATGTCTTTTATTTTTACAGAAAAAAACTAAATGGACTTTTTGGCCAACCCAGTATGTTGGAACTGGAAGAGTCTTTAAGGACTGTCCCTCTATACCTTTCCCTCTTACATGTAAGCAAGCACACAGAGGTTAAGGGTTTAGCACAAGATCCCAATGTAGAGCCCAAAGTGAGAATTAAGAAGTGGCTGTCCTGATTGCCAGGCCAATTTTCCTCACACTTCATTACAGGGCTTTTCTACTGTTTTTCTCTCCCTTAAAAACAAAACCAAAAACAGCTTCTTTTTAAGAACATGGTTTTGTAAGTTGGAGACATCTATAGAGTAAGTATTATTTTTATAATTATTTCCCCCCTTTTTTCCCCTCAAGTAAAACCCCTCTGGAAAAGGAACCTGTAAATCCATAAGGCCCCCTCAGCTCTGAATTTATCAGCCTGTGGACTGATTGCTCCCTAAAGGATCCTAGATTATAACAGTTTCTCTTTGCAGGGATATCCTATACTACATTGTTTCTGTGACTAGGTTGAATACCTAATCCCATTCAGTGCTTATCTATTTCAAGCACATCGTCCCATAAGCAACTGACTTTTGAACACTTGCATAATTCATAAATATGCATTGCTATATTTAAGATATTCCATTCATTTTCTCCAAACAAAATCCTTGTAAAAGGTAGAAATTGCAATAGAGTTAAGTCCACATGACATCCAAACTATGATGAGACTGAGGCAGTCCTTGCTTGTTCCTTCTGTAGCATGCTGCAAAGAAAGCTGCTCTCAGTGCAGGATTTGTGTGGAAGGCAGGACAAGAAAGGATTCTGACTTAAACCTGGTCAGAGTCACACCATCACAGACTTATTGAATTTGTCCCAATAGGTTGTTCTGGAGCCAGAAAGCTCTTACTCTCTTCAGTTTACTAAAATATAAAATAAAAATTTCTGGAATCCAATCCCAGGAGGACACAGAGGTGGGCAAAGGGGGTGTACTTATGGAAATACAATGACTAATAAATAATAATATAAGAATAAACTGTGTTTTGTGTACCCACAACTGAAAACCTGCTTGGCCAACCATGTATATACACTGTGACAATCTACTCCATTTTTGCTGCTTCACTGCTAACTCTGTTTGACAGACCTACCTGTAAAGGCCCCTGCAAACATCTGTCTTTTAGTCCTAATGCTCCAGGCCATCAGAGGTCTGGCAGACAGCAAAGCTCTATGGAACTGAACACTCCAGCTACTCACTGTAGGCCAAAGTGGGAATGGAAAATGATTACCTGTTATGGCACCATCAACTTACTGTACCTATTAGCCCTCAACTCTCTAAAATTCAGCACCTCTTTAAAATCACTATTTCAATTAATATTCACTACATTTCACCATTGTATTATCTTAAACAAGTGTTTCATATGTGACGTTCTTATATCAGTAAAACTACCAGGGCTTAATTGTTGGTTTCAGTAAGACAGTTTAGAATAAGATTTGGCAGGAGAAGGTAAACAGAAACTAAGATGACAGAAAATTACAAAACAGAAAATTTGGGAGTAAAATCTATTTCAGTATAAAACTCATCTGAGAAGTACTGGGACTTCCACTGAAGATGGAGGCATAGATAAACACATTTTGCCTCCTCAAGCAACCACAGAAAAGAATTATAACTAGACCTCAAAAGAAATAACACCTAGAACCATCAGAAATTGAGCTGCACGGAAGTCCGATAACCAGGGATTTAAAGAAGCCACATTCATCCAGACCAGTAGGAAGGGTGGAGATGCAGAGATAGGCGATGCAGTGTGGTGCAGAGAGGCAGTCCCACATTCACATGTCGTGGATAAAAATTGGGAGATACCTTGGGAGTGGATGATCCCAGCCCCAGGCCAGACTGCACAGCCCAGGGTTCCAGCGCCAGAAGATAAATCCCCAAAACTTCTGGCTGTAAAAACCAGTGGGGGTTGGGATAGTAGAAGAAACTGCTGGATTTTCAAGACATTCCTCTTAAAGGGCCCACATGGATTTACAGTGTATGCAGACTCATCCCTCTGGGATTCAGCACCAGGGCAACAGCATCAGTCGCAAACAGGGAATAAGTGAAGTGACTGGAAAGAGGGCAAGTCTGGGCAAACCTCCAGAAGCCCAGCAGCAGCACTGTCCCCTCCCTGAGCCCATCCCCACACAGAGCCACAAGGAGCTGAAGCAGGAAGCTCTGCCCTGGTGATTACCTAAGGCTCCACCCCACACAATTTACAGGTGTCTTTTCTACAATAGGCCATGCTACTAAGACAGGGAGTCAAAGCAGCTCTACTTAATGCACAGAAACAAACACAGGGAAGCTGCCAAATTGAGGAGACAAAGAAATATGGCCCAAATGAAAGAACAGAACAAAACCCCAGTAAAGGACTAAACAAAACAGACATAACCTAACAGATGCAGAGTTCAAAACACTGATGATCAGGTTGCTCAAAGAACTCACTGAGTATGCCAACAACATAAAAAAGACCCAGGAAAAAATGAACATTACACTAAAAGAAATACAGAAAAATATACAGGGAACCAACTGTGGAGGGGATGAAGCTGGGATTGAAAGCAATGATTTGCAATGTAAGGAAGAAATAAGCATTAAATCAGAACAGTGAGAAGAAAAAAGGAATTAAAAAAATGAGGGTAATATAAGGAAATTCTGGAATTTATATTATCAAATGTACCAGCATCCAAATCATAGGGATGCTAGAAGGAGAAGAGAAAGAGCATGAAATTGAAAACTTATTTGAAAAAATAATGAAAGAAAACTTACCTGATTCAGTGAAGGAAATAGACAAACAAGTCCAGGAAGCACAGAGAGTCCCAAACAAACTAGACCTAAAGAAGACCACACCAAGACACATTATAATGAAAATGCCAAAGATTAAAGATAAAGAGAGAACCTTAAAAGCAACAGAGGAAAAGCAGAGAGTTACCTACAAAGGAGTTCCCATAAGACTGTCAGCTGATTTCTAAAAAAAAAAAAAACAAAAAAAAAAAAAACCTTACAGGCAAGAAGGGAATGGCAAGAATTACTCAAATTGATGAAAACCAAGGACCTACATCCAAGATTACTCTATCCAGCTAAGCTATCATTTAGAATGCAGAGGCAGATAAAGTGCTTCCTGTAGGGAACAGATCTGCCCGGCAATGCCAATTGTAGCTCAGCCCTATTGAAAAGCCCAATAGGCGCACTGTGGCATGCAGGAGCCAAACCCACAGATCAGCTTTCCCGTGGGAAACCAGGCCTGCATTATACCTAGGCTGTTTTGAGACACTGTTGCTAAAACTCCCTCACCCTGAGTTGAAGTAGCAAATGCTTACTGCGTATCTTTAACTTCTTGAAGTCTGTGCTAATTCTCCCAAGGACTGAAGTGTAACCAGACCAATTACCTTATCGTTCCCTTGCATTTGCAACATTTTTTCCTTGTTAATGTGTAAGAAGTAATCAGTAACATCCTTCCCACTGCTACCTGTAAAAAGTAATTACCTAAAGCAAACCTAAGCATAATGAATGAAAACTTCCTTTGATATGTGCTATTAGAAAGCCAATAAAAGCCTGTCAAGGCAAGGGTCAGCGCGCTCTCCTCTTGAGAAAGTGGTTGGGCCTCTCTGAGGTGCTCTCCCCTTGAGAGAGTGGCTGTGCCGTCTCTTTTCCTCCACAGGACTCGGTAGTCTGTGTGAATTTGCCTCATATCTCATCCATAATGCTGAGGACACTGCGGGCCAGTGTCCACATCAGTTTTCCAGGCAAGTTAAAGCTAAAGGAGTTCATCATCACCAAGCCATTATTATATGAAATGTTAAAGGGAATTACTTTAAAAAAAGATCAAAACTATGAACATTAAAATAGCAACAAATTCACAACTATCAACAGTTGAATCTAAAAAAACAAACAAACTAAGCAAACAACCAGAACAAGAACAGAATCATAGATATGGAGATCATTTGGAGGGTTACCAGCTGGGAGGGGTAGGGGGAAGAAGGAAGGAAAGGGTACAGGGAATTAGAAGCATAAATGGTAGGTAGAATAGACAGGGGCATGTTAAGAATAGTATGGGAAATGGAGAAGCGAAATAACTTACATGCATGACCCATGGACATGAACTAAGGTGTACTGCTGGAGGGAATGAGGGTACCAGGTAGGGGGTGCAAAAGGGGACAAATTGGGACAACTGTAGTAGCATAACCAATAAAATATATTAACAATAAATAAAATAAAACTTATCTGAACAGGACTCCATCTCAAAGAGATACAATCCTGGAAGTTGTTCTGGAGAGACCAGAATTTGTTAGCATTATTACCACGGTTACAGCTCGCTCTGCACACTAACTATCCAATTATATTTAATAAGCAGGAGGGACACATAGTTACAAAGGACAATTCTGCCAAATTGAATGAGAAAGTTCAGGATTTAACACATGTAATTTGGTGAACACATGCACATTTGGCCACTAATAAAATATAATTGGCCCCTTATCTTTCATTTTAATCATCTTTATAAGAAGAAAAATATACCATACTAAAGGAGTTTGCCATACAGAAACAACAACTTAAAATTTAATGTTCTATACCACGTAGATAATTAATACATTGTGGTTTTGCATAATGAGAATGGAACTGAACTTTCACTTTGATGTAAACTTAACTTGAATGAATTTTATCTTTTAACATAACTTAGAAAACAGGTGTTAAGAACAGAACAACCCATACAATACAGAAGTTTTTTATTTTCCCTAATTACCATGTTACTCTTTATCTACTTACATGCTTGGTTACTTAGGGAACCAAAGCTTTTTCTTTGGGATTAATTTGGATTTTAATCCTACTCAACAGTATGAAACAATATTTATGACTTACAATGAGATCATGTTTATATGATGCTTCTGAATGAAAACTGCTTGGTATATACTGCTAATTAAGTCTTAGTGAACTATTTTCATTGCAAAATAGGCAACACTTAATGGATAAAGCTTTTATTGCAATCACTATGTAATGTCTTCTATATCTGGCCTGCTAACTCATACTCATACATACAGAAAATGCCTACGTAAAGCAAATTCTAAGTAGTTATGACAATTTTAAGAGATGAAAACTCCTGAAACCTCACAGAAAGATTCTAGAAATCACACAGCTCTCTCCTGTTTTAAAAGACTATTTCTTAGAAATTCTAGGGTCTTATAAAATCCTTGTTTGTCCTCTATCCCCTTCCAAGAAGAAATATCTTAACACACAGTATTGACTATAGTTCCTTCAACAATAAAATCCATATTGAAAACTCTTCTATGAAATGAGAATTCAATATTTAATACTTATCACTCATTGATCCCTGGCTCATACCTTTCCTCTCCTCTCCTCACATCACATCAATACTGAAGAGCATGACTACATAGAAATCTTTCCCAAACTTTGTCCTTGGAACAATAGTATTCCACAAAAATGCATGTTCGACATAAAACATTAAAAATATTAGTAATACTCATTTTAAAATTTATTTGAATACATGTCTAAGAAAAACACTAAGTACCTTAACAGAGTTATTGCTGTATGCAAATCTTTAAGTAATAATGCACATTCCCAGAAGAAATATAAACATATGCTGGCAAACACAAACATGGATACAAAATGTTCCTAGCAACATTATTTATAATAGCCAAAAGATGGAAACCACCAAAATGCCCATCGACTCATGGATAAATAAAATGTGGTGTATCTAGTTGTATACTTATTATTCATATTTTTCTGTAGATACAGATATACTTTAGTTTAAAAGTTTGTTATTGATTGATTTGAAAAAGAGGAAGGAGGAGAGACAGAGGGAGAGAGGAAGAGAGAAAAGGAGGGAGGAAAGGAGACAGAGACAGAGAAACATTGATTTGTTGTTACATCTATTCATGCACTCATTAGTTGATTCTTGTACACACCCTGCCCAGGGATTGAACCTGCAACATTGGTGTGTTGGGACAATACTCTAACCAACTGAGCTACCCAATCAAGGCAAAAGTTAATTTTTTTAAAGAAAAATAAAAAAGAAATGGTGCACGATACCTGACAATGCCAAGTTTGATCTGTCATTTCCCAGAGTATATACAGTTACACAGAGTATGTATTGCCAATTCGGTAAATGCTGGTCTATGTTATGAATTCTAACATTTTATTTCAACATATATTTGTGATATTTTATTTGCTATATTAAATATTTATACCACTTAGTTGTTCCCCATAGACCTATGACTAGTTCATAATCTGTACAAGACCCAAGAAAACAAAAAGCCAGAACCCTTCAATGTGACCATAATAATCACAACACTTGGCATCTAAAAAACTGGAAGGTGAGCTGTCCAACATGAAACAATTCATAATTTCCGGAGCTGCCCACTTCAATCAAGAGCAGTAGATTATTGCAAACCCTCAGTTCATGTTCTCTCCTCTGTCACAAAAAGCCTTTTGAAATGTGCTTAGGCTGCAACAAAACACTCCCAGCAAAATAGATTTGATGCTACACTTACTGTGAGGATCAGACTGAGAAAGACAGTTTCTAACTGTAAACAGAGGACATATATAAAGTGCAAAACACTGTTGTCATTTTTATTGGTTTTGTGTTGTATTTTAAAACCAAAAAAAATCTATA
Source organism: Anoura caudifer (assembly GCA_004027475.1). Classification (NCBI taxonomy): domain Eukaryota; kingdom Metazoa; phylum Chordata; class Mammalia; order Chiroptera; family Phyllostomidae; genus Anoura; species Anoura caudifer. The sequence goes on from PVKU01007834.1 coordinate 10,005, forward strand.
ATAAAGACATTTTTATCTTGCAATTTTTATTCTTTTTGTTCTTAAATTTTTTTCTTGTGGATTGAGGCCCTATTATAAAAGAAAAATGCAAAAAGATTCAAATCTTTTACATTTCTTGCAGTAACTAACTCCTTTGAAAAACAGGTTTGCTACATTTTAATCCAAGCACTAATTATACATTTCACTTTTACATTTTTAAATGTTGCATGGTCAGTAAGTTTGGGAAACTGACATAGAATTAATTTTTTTCAATTTCAAAATATCCCTAAACTTTGTGTTCATAATCACCAACTTCTATGGCCTTAAATTTTTTATTCATTAATTTAATCCCTCCACCACCACCCCTTTTCTTAGTGACCATTGGCTAGATGCAATAAGGAGTATAACGAAATATGCAGGAAGTTCTCCAGAGGAAAGGAGGGGGGAAAAAGAGTTGATAGTAGTGATAAGCAGCATAGTATCATAAAGGCAGACCCACTGAGGCAAAGGTCAAAGCCTTAAGTGCCCTGAAAAAGACTACTGTTTAGTTTCAATGGATATAAGCCAGTCAACTATATGCCCAATTGTTTAAGAAAAATACACGTATAAATAATTGTTTAAAATTGTATAGAAAGGTCATCAAAGACTGTGCTTTTGAAAGTTACATAAAGTTAAAGGATTTTGTAGTAGCTTTTAGCACCCTAAGCTTGCCCTAAAATATGTGAGTCTAATATCGAGTTTTATATATGTTTCCAGGAACACATAATGTTTGAAAGTTGAGGAATACTTAGCTGATGTAGGTAGGCTGCTGCTTCCAAAGCTAAACCTCATATCTACTGTGCCATTTGGAAGTATAAAAACAGGATTTGATATACAACTCAACTTATACCCACTACGTGTGGTATTGTAACAGACATTGGGAATACATCTTTTTAACTGACTCTTCTGGATACACAAGGAACTACTAACAGTAACTCCCTCTGAGAGGGCAAGCTGGGAGACTGGAGGTCAGAGAGGGCACAGAGTTTGACTTTCCATTCTATATCCTTTTGTACTTGCTGTTAAAAATAATAAGTCAACCTTCTCAAATAAAAAGTATCATTACGATGACATCTTCTGCATCATGTTAAACACACACACACAAATTCTGCATGCATTAGTTATTGTTATGCAGAGCTGAAATTCAGATATGTTTCATTCCTAAGTCTCTGGACAAAGCCTCCTTTCTTCTTCAGAAGCCCCATCCTCAACCCCTTCAAAAGCATAAGTCATGTCAACAAACACTTAAAGGATACAAAGTACACCTCAAAAGTTTTCTCCACTAGTCAAAGGTTCAAAAATATCCATCACCGCCCTGGCAGGGCAGCTTACTTGGTTAGAGCATTGTCCTGATATGCCAAGGTTGCAGGTTCAACCCCTGGTCAGGGCACACACAAGAATCAACCAATGAATGCATAAATAGTGGTAACAAATTGATGTTTTTTTCCCCTCTCTTTATCCCTTCCTCTCTAAAATAAATAATAAAATAAAATAAAATGAGTTCTCTATTAAAACTAATAATAATCTATCAGCATCAATGCAGGAGCCATTTTATGTTTATGATCTATGAGGTTCCCTCACATTAAGGGCTAAAGCTTCGGAATTACTCCTGTTCATGTAACTGTGGATCATCTGATTATATGAAAGACCTAATAGACGTTTAAATTATTAGTATCACCACAGTACCTTGCAGGCAGCAGTGCCCACATGCTTTTATTCTTGAAAAGCAATTTCCTCTAAATTATACATACCTTTAGGCAAATACATCAACAAAATCACAACATCTGCTTTGTTCAGAAAATACAGAACATGCTTAAACCAAATGCCTTGGCTAGGCATACTAGAAATAAAGATCCATGTTGAAAACACTTCTGTTGAGTTGCCACTTATATTTTAAATGAGACATACAGTTCCATCAATGTGTCACATGACATTAAGTTACCAGTGAATGAATTCAGCTAAAATGTTAGAGTCAGACATTTTAAAGTAACAATCAGATGGTTTTATTGTATTTTGTTAGAGATTAAAAAGGAAAACGTCTCAGTAACAGTGATGATTTACTAGTCCTAAGCAGGTAAATGATATTACCAAACTACTACTTTTTCAATGTCTTGAAACAGAAATTTGTAAATGTGTTGTGTAAAAACCAACACATTTGACTATTTTGACTATTTGGACTATAGTCCAAATGACTATCACAAAGTCATTTATAACACAAATTGTAAATCCAAAATACCACTAGCTCTACATTATGCAAATGTACAATCTAATTTCACTTTAAATTACTCTCACTTCCTTTCTGCACTAACTCCAAACAGGAAAGAAAATGGAGTATAATTCAGGGGTTGAAAGAAAAGGAAAACTCAGGAACTTCAATCAGATCTGTATGACTCATGGTGTGTCAATTGCAAATTTCTGATTTTGAGCCTTTAAAAAAAGAAACTTCAAGGACCCTTCAAATCACGTTTAAGTCATATGCTTGATTAGAAAACTGAATCACTTTACTGGACTCCATTTTCTTCCTGATTCAGATCTCTTCTCTTGCTGCCACAAATATGTTTATTCAGTGTAAACGGAGTGATGAAGATTGACCTTTCTAGTTGAGCAGTTGGCTGAAAAGGATTTTAAATCGTATGCTTAGGATTTTACTTGACTCAACTTAAGGCAAAAGGAAGTGAAATAAAAGTTCATGGATGATAGATCCATATATCTAATTTTTATCCTAGGAATTTCAGGGCCTCTGTCCCACCCCACTTGATAAATTCGGCATCTCACATCAGGGTGAGGTATAACCAGAAGTGAAATGCTGAACTACTACTATGAGAAGTTAGGGGTTCCACACTAGACTCAGTTGTAGCTCTTCAAAGAATTATTCCCACCCTAGCTGACTGGTTCAGTTGGTTGGGGTGTTGTCCCAGACACCAAAAGGTTGAGGATTCCATTCCCATCCCTGATGTATGGTGCAGGTTTGATCCCTGGCCAGGGTGCATATGAAAGGTAACGGATTGATCTCTCTCTCCCCCTCCCTCCCTCCCTCCCTCTGTCTCTAAAAATCAATAAACATATCCTCAGGTGAGGAATTTTTAAAAATTAAAAAAAAAAAAAGAGAGATTTGTTCCCACCTATTTTCCTGTTCCCAGGGGATGAGGCATGAACATAAGGAAAAAAATAATTCATTGTACCCTTAAGTCCTACCTAGTACCTTGACTCATTCCAATGTCTTTTCACTGATTGTCCATGAATATCACAAAAATAATAAAACTTACATTGCTTCTTTCTTTTGTAACTCATAACCTGACAAACACAGCAGTCTTAGAAAGCCACTATCCTTGATATTTCAGAACACATATTTTCAGCCTTTTGTAAAATTTTTACAGTCACTAATTCTTGTCCCACTCACCCAGTTACTACTGTACACTCATAACTGAACCCATTGCTCCCTAAAATTATAAATATGATACTATGTGCAACTGCCTGAGAAACTTCATACTCAAAGTAATCCTCAAAAACAAATTTCCATGAATATCTAATGGAAAGTGGAGAAAGCCTATATTTATGAAATTTCTTTTAGATCTGCTACCTGATTTTCTTTCAATGCCAGAATGTAGGCAAGTGCTAATTTGCATAGCTGACAGGAAGCTGAGTCCAATCATTTATTCACAGCAGGCACAGTGCTAGAAGCTAAGGATGCAAAGGTAAAAGATTCCATCAGACTCTTCGTTCAAAGACCTCAAAGTCCTAGTGGAAGAGCCACACAAACCTATAATCATAATATTGCAAATGTGTCATGATAGGGGTTTTTCCAGAGTGCCATGGAAGGCCTGCCCTGCCCCTACCCCAAAAGGACCTAATTCAAGTCTGAAAGGAATTGGGGAAGTTTCTCAGACAAGGTGGCATTAGAATCAAGTGCAGAGAGAGCTGTAGGAGGAGGACAGGTGTAGCAGTGGGGGGACAGGCATATAAAAACACCAGATGTTCTGTCTGGAATGATGGAAGAGTTCTGGAAATAGAGAGTGGCGATCTGTTACACAAAATTGTGAAGTACTGAATGCTGCTGAATTGTACATTAAAAAAAGGTACATTTTTAATAAAATAAATAAGTTATAGAGATATAATGTGTAGCATGGTGACTACAGTTAAAAATGTTATATTGTATATTTGAAAGTTGCTAAGAGAGTAGATCTTTGAAGTTCTCATCAGAAGAAAAAAATGTGTAACTACGTGTGGTAATATGTTAACTAGACTTACAGTGGTATTCATTTCACAATACATTCAAATATCAAATCACTATGTTGTTAACTTGAAACTAATGTTATACATCAATTATATCTCAGGTTTTTAAATGGTAAACTTTGTTATGTATATTTTGCCACAAGGAAAAAGACACAGATGTCTGAGAGAGATGTCTGTGAGGAAGACTGGATGGAGACGATTCAGGGCTAGACCATAAGGGCTCTGTATTTCATGCTAAAGGAGTGCAGAGGCCAAGTCAGAGGGGAAAAAGGACTGAAAGCTTCAGAAATGCTTAGGCAGCTATAAATATAATCCTGTTGAGAAATGAAAGTCTGAATTCTACAAGGCAAGAAAGACAAAAATAATGAGTAAATTTCCAAGATAGCAAGGCAGAAGAATGAAAAGGTCCTAGAGGCTAAATGCAAATTGGCAAACATGTGGACTGCCTCTCAGGTTTCTGGTTTAAGTAACAAGGCAGATGATGGTGCCCTTCACCTAGATCAGGGGTGTCAAACTCATTTTCACCAGGGGCCACATCAGCCTTGTGGTTACCTCCAAAGTGCCAAATGTAATTTTAGGACTTTATTAATGTAACTACTCCTTCACTAGGGGCAAGGAGCTCGGCACTACTACCAAGTGGAAACAAGGTGCCGGGCTGGATAAAACAAGGTTGAGGAACAGATTCAGCCCGCAGGCCTTGTGTTTGCCACCTGTGATCTAGGGAGTAAAAACAAGCGAAGCATCAGGTTGGACTGGGGAGCATGGTAACCTCTGCTTTGGCCTGACGAGTTTGAACACTGTGGATGAAGACCAGTGGTTAAGAGAAATTTCTTGATTTCTTGAGTGGATTGGTGGACTCTGTGATTACTTCAAGGCCCTGGCAACAAAGCACGGCCCAGATCTGAGGAGGAAGTCATTTTTCCCCACCTCTGAACAGAACCCAGCCCGTCTCTGTCACCTCAAAATTAAGGGCTTTGATAGACTCATGCTGATACCTGCCTCTCTGTCAAGGCCCTGAGGTTCTCAACAGTACCTTCAGTGAGACTCACTGAGGACACCGTCTATCAACAAAGGTAAGCCAAAGATGTATAACATGGCTGGCACTTCCTAGTGGCCACTGTTGACATTTAGATAGACATTTAGGTGTGTCTGAAATAATGGGGGACAGGAATCAGAGAGGTTGGGAAAGGAGAGGAAGGATGAGTTCCTATCATTTGGAGAATGCAGCTTACCAGTTAACACACATTTTAGCAAAAGTGAAACCATGTTTTTCACTGTCTTAGAGACTGCTCTTTGACCTTTGAAAACATGGTGAGCATCTATGCCATAACATTCTTCTATAACACCATGTTTAAAGCAGAATAGTATCTTATTGTATAACATGATATATTCGACCAAAATCCCTATTGTTGGACATCTGGGTTTGAAAGGAGCTTGTCAAGCGACTTTTAAGAATTAAGCCCATCATCACCAATTAATGACATTTTCATGACAACTAAGAATATCTAACCATTTTATTTGAAGATTCTTTGTCCATAAAATTCCCTTTAGATTTGTTTTAAAATTTTTTAAACCTATATAATCCAGCTAAATGAATGCATAGTAACTTACTAATCTTTATTTTATAAGAAGAAAGTAAACTGCTCATTTGTTGGGGGTGCATTAATTTTATCAAGCCACTAGCATACCATATTGTACAATGGAAGAGGCAGGTAGTTTCTTAAATGACATCCTTGTGGCACAAAAGAATAAATGCATCTCCAATAAGTGAACCATATGCTCTTTGTCAGCAGCATCAAGTGTATTATTTTACATCTTTCCTATCCCATGAATGCTTATTGGTCTCTCCCTCCCTGAGTTAGCAACAAATGAAGACAGAGAGGCCTCCACCTGTGCTCATGTTGTTCCTTCTACATGTAAGGACCTGTAATGTCCCTCAGCAATCCTAATTTCTGTGCCCAATCAGTTGCTACTTAAAATTCAAGAGAATTCAACTGTTACTTCTTCCAGATAGCCTCCCCTGATCACTCTTATCTGAGCCAGGTGTTCACAAAGAGTCCGGCCTTCATCTCTTAGTACTTAGCACATTTTATTATAGTGATTTGATATTCACCCACCAAATCATACACCTCTTTAGATTGGTATTTGGCTTTCACTGTAACACGTGCAGGGCCTAACACACTGCTCCATTAAATGATTGCTGAAAAGAATGCTGTGATTTAGTGTCACAAAGTCTCACCTGCCTATCAACATTCTTATCCACCAGCAATGTTTTCTATTGAGGGTAATTGAGCAACATGCCTAACTACAAAGGTTATATATAGTTTTCTAATAAAATAAAATACAATGGTAATCTGACAATGCATAATAATTATTGTAATGCATGGTGACTCAACAAAAATAAATGATTGTATAAATTACTACCACTAGCAATCTACAGGAATGAAGTGGAATGGCATACAGTGACCAACTTCTCCCTCCTCCTAAAATCAACCTCATCTAGTTCTCACTGGTTCTGCCTAAATGTCCCAAGCTTCAAAACTGCCCTCCTACTCCACCATTTCTTCCCCTCCTCCTACACACTCTCCATCAAAATGATTATTTCCTCCCGAAATGGGATTTGGCTGAGAAACATCTTTCTCTGCTTTTGTACTGAACTGTCTGTCACCTTGATAAGCCTTATGTTCTACCATTCCTTCCTAGGATTGTTAGGTAGAGACAATTCCTTAAAGGGTTATAAGAACCTCAGATTCCCTCTGTCTTCCTACTCCAAGTGTTGTCTTTAAAAAAAAAAATAGATATAATAAGTTGAGTGGTATGAATCAAAAAAGGCCTGTCCAGCCTCAAAATCTCTCCCTTCGATTACTGGGCATTTCATCATTTACAGTTAATTCAGATGGACAAATAAACACACACACCACTCCTACCATATAAAAAGCATACAAACTAAACAACAGAGGTTTATTGAGCACATAGGTGATACAAAGCAAGTTGATAATTATATGAAGGGGATAGTTTTGAAGGAAAGAGAGGAAGAGGAATAGCAAGTGGAACTGCTGAATTGGTGTGGCAAGAAAGCCTGGAGATGAGAAAACAAGGGATGCCAACAAAAGGAAGGAAACAGGGTGAGGCCCAAAGATCAACTTCTAATTTCAATCTGCAGCTGCCTAAGCATCCCTCCTTTCTTTCCTTCTCCCTCTGAAAGTCAGCATCTATCCCCAACACCTGCCAGATGAAGAGATCATTTCATTTCCATTGATCTTTACTGTTACATACTCATTTACCTTCCACAACAATACTTTGAGCTATACATACACAGTCTTCTCATTTTGAAAACAGGGATAAAACCACCTGCTCTTCGACAAAGTGAAGTAGCTGATTGCCCAGGAAAACATTAAAATTACCTCATTAGTCTAAGAGATGCACTTAAAATACAAGTCCGTTCTTTCTTCCTCATCAATGTTGAGGTATAATATTTCAGATTTAAAGTAAATGCTGGTAGATGAATGATCATAGCAAAATTATTCATAAAAGCCAAAAAAGTAGAAACAATCCAATGTTCATCAAATGATGAGCGGATAAACAAAATGTGGTATATCCACACAATGGTATATTATTCAGCAATAAGAAGGAACAAAGCATAAGAATGTGGAAATATTGATACTTCCATTTAACTGTATACTTAAAATTTGTTGGCATTGTAAAATTTATATTTGCATGTTTCTACAATTTTTTTGAAAAGGGATATAAGTACTAATATGTGCTACAACATGGGAACTTTAGAAACATTACACTAGTGAAAGAAGTCATTCACAAAAAGCCACACATTCAATAAATGATTCCATTTACATGAAACATCTAAAATAGGCACACTCACAGAAACAAAAAGGTTAGTGGTTTCCAGGAGCTGCTGGTAGGAAGGAATGGGGAGTGCTAATAGGTAAAGGGTCTCTTTCAAAGGGTAGTGAAAATAAAAATATACATTGGTAATAGTAGTACAACTTTGTGAATACTCTAAAAACCAGCAAACTGTATGTACTCTTTAAAAGGGTGACCTGTGTGGTAAGTAAATTATATCTCAATTAAGTTGTTCTTTTTTAAAAGGCAAATGCTGATAAATGAAGTGCTACTGATATACCTGGGACATTTAAGAAACACTTAGAAAGTTGGGATTATAGTTAAGCCTCAAAAGCTGCATAACTGATCTATTCATATACAGAAAATATTAATAAGGTACAAAGCACAAACTCACCACCACCATGAAACTAACAACAAATACATCACTCAAAAAAGAAAAAAAGATAGCCAAGAATTTTTTAAATAACTATGCAAAATTATACCTCACTTTGATTAAAAGAGGCAGTAATATGTAATGGTTAAGAGTTCAAGTTCTGAAAATAGACAACCTAGGATCTAATTCTCAGCTCTGTCACTGGCTCTGTGATTCTGAGAAAGTGACTTAATCTTATTGAAACTTAAGTTTTCATCCAACACGTAGATTGTCTTTTTTCCCCTAACTCATATAACTTACTCTGTAACTTGGCTTTCAACTTTTCCTCAGATTTTAATGAGAAATTTCACAAATATCAAATAAATATTTTTTGTATTTTTAACTCTATATTTTACAGAATTTTACTTTCTTTTTTACATTTGACTCTTTCTTTGTCTTTATATTTAAATTTCATTGCTAACACTGAACTTCTTCTTTCCGCTAGCATTCTTTCATTACAGTTTGCCAATTTTGGATTTCTGTTATTTTCTCTAAAGCCATGTTTTTTTCCTGTCTCCAGGCTAAAAATCTTAGGTTCTCTTTGTCTTAAAACTCCTATGTTCCTCGCAAATCCATATCTTTAAAGCTTATACTATGTGTAACTCTCTCAGAATGCTGGCAAAGCGCTAAACATGAGCATAGGATTTCTTGACTATACTCAATGTGTCTGCTTTCCCAGTAGACTGTGAGCTCCTCAGGGGCAGGTAACAACAGGCTTGTCTGCCTTCTCTGCTGTACCCTCTGTATACCAATGGAGTGGGTGGGCACACAATAAAAATGTTTTGAATGATTAGTGAATAAAAAATGATTGTGATCATGATGCACTTGTTACCTCTGTTTTAGCAGACCCATTACATTGTTCTTTGATCACTCCCTACCTCTTACAACCGTTTGGTAACTGCTCCAAAGTCCTATTACTTACCCTGGTATTCATCGTCCTCAAATGACTATTCAAAACTGAGCTGCTGAGAACCTGGCTTCAATGCATACAGGTTATTCTACTATTTAATAATGAGATTGCTAACTAAACCTACATGAAGTGAAACTCCCAAATGTTTATCCTTTACCAGATCTGAGAGAGAAGAAAGTGAATGTCTAGAGAGTAATAAATTCTGCGGTCTCAGGCAAGGGTAAAAAGCTGCTACCTGTCTCCCTCTCCTCTCTCTGCTGTGCTAAGATTTTTAACAAGGCCACTTCTCTTGCTGCATGGGGAGAGTGTGCAGCTGATTAGAGGTCCTGAACGCTGACTATTGTCAAGTGTTTCCACTTCATTCCATAGGAGCCAAATTAAATGTTGATAGACATTATTCATTTTCCACCCCACATTCTCTACCTCTGCCTTTCTTCTAGAAAAGGAAATCTCTCTAATCTGGCCTCCTTTTTATGCTGCTCCTAACCTCTGCACCCACCTCTTAGGAAAGCAAGACAAAGGGAACAAAGACAAACTAAAGGAGCTTCTCTCTTTTCTGCTTCTATCCTCCCCACCTTTCATTTCTGCAGTCTCACTTCCTTCCAGATAAGGTCTACCCTCCCATCATGTTTTGTATGGTATCCTTGAGTGTCCTTACTTACTTACTTACTCAGCAGATTCTGAGAAAGCAAATCTAAGTAATTTCACTTTTTTTAAAAGATTTTTTAATTTATTTTTTAGAGAGAGGCAAAGGGAAGGAGAAAGAAAGGGTGAGAAACAGCAATGCTTGGTTGCCCCTCCTGCACCCCCCACTTGGGGACCTGGCCCACAACCCAGGCAGGTGCCCTGACCAGGAATTGAGCCAGTGACACTTGGGTTTGCAGGCCGGTGCTCAATCCACTGAGCCACACAAGCCAGGGCTCATTTGACTTTTTAATATGATGGTCACTAACATAATTCCCAATAATAACCTACCCTGAGACTCCCTCACTTGATCACAACACACTCTTTTAGTGTACTGGTTATTTTTTGTATTTTAGCACATTCTTGTGTTATAAGAATAACATACTTTTTCTAACTTTTAGGAATTTAACAATATCTACTGACTACTTACCATGTTCAAAGCACATACTGGTCATTCTTTGAAGATTCAGAACTACTCTTCAAATTAAAATCAGCCTAAATAATGGAGAAGGCGACTTCCAGCCAAGATGGAGGCATAGGTAGACACACTGGGCGTCCTCGCACAACCAAAAGAAGGACAACAAAAATTTAGAAACAAAAAAACAACCAGTACTGACAGAAAACTGAACTGTAAAGAAGTCTGACAACCATTCATCCAGACCAGTAAGAGGGGCAGAGTGAGCGGCCACGGAGAGGGGTCGAGGCAGGAAAAAGCAGTGGTTGGTGGTCCCAGGCATGCAGGCGGAGGCTAGCAGACCCCAGGCAGGCAAGGCGGCTGGCTGACTGACCAAAAACACACATTTGTGCACAGATAAACTAGGTGAAAAAGGGGAGCAAGACAGACCGCGCAACCCAGGGCCCCAGAGCCAGGAAATAAAGCCTAAAAGCACTGACTGAAAACACCTGTGGGGGTTGAAGTACCGCGAGAGACTCCCAGCCTCACAGGAGAGTTTGATGGAGAGACCCACAGGGTCCTAGAATGACACAAACCCACCCACCTGGGAACCAGCACCAGAAGGGCCCAATTTGCTTGTGGGAAGTGGCAGAAGGGACTGAAATACTACAGAGAGCAGAGCAAGCACCACTGCTCCCTCTCTGACCCCGCCCCCACAAACAGCATCACAACCCAGCAACTGGGCTGCCCTGCCCTGGTGAACACCTACGGCTCCGCCTCTCATATGTAACAAACGTGACCAGACCACTCCCCCCCACAAATGGCTCAAACAGAAGAACAAATCAAAGCCCCAGAACCAATACATCTAAGCAACCAAGAGATAGCCAACCTATCAGATGCACAATTCAAAGCCCTGGTGATCAGGATGCTCACAGAATTGGTTGATTTTGCTCACAAATTAGATGAAAAAATGAAGGCTACAATAAGTGAAACGAAGGGAAATGCACAGGAAACCAATAGTGATAGGAAGAAAACTGGGACTCAAATCAATGGAGTGGACCAGAAGGAAGAAAGAAACAACCAAACAGAAAACAATGAAGAAACAAGAATTCAAAAAAATGAGGAGAGGCTTAGGAACCTCCAGGACATCTTTCAATGTCCCAACATCCGAATTATAGTGGTACCAGAAGGGGAAGAAGAAGAGCAACCAGTGGAAAACTTATTTGAACAAATAATAAAGGAGAACTTCCCCAATCTGGCAAAGGAAACAGACTTCCAAGAAGTCCAGGAAGCTCAGAGAGTCCCAAAGAAGTTGGACCCAAGGAGGAACACACCAAGGCACATTGTAATTACATTAGCCAAGATTAAAATGAAGCAGAGAATTCTAGAAGCAGCAAGGGATAAAGGCAGAGTCACCTACAAAGGAGTTCCCATCAGACTGTCAGCTGATTTCTCAAAAGAGACCTTACAGGCAAGAAGGGGCTGGAAACAGGTATTCCAAGTCATGAAAGTCAAGGACCTCCATCCAAGATTGCTCTATCCAGGAAAGCTTTCATTTAGAATGGAAGGGCAGATAAAGTGCTTCTCAGATAAGGTCAAGTTCAAGGAGTTCATCATCACCAAGCCCTTATTATATGAAATGTTAAAGGGACTTATCTAAGAAAAGGAAGATCAAAAATATGAACAGTAAAAAGACAGCAAACTCACAGGTATTAACAACCACACCTAAAACAAAAGCCAACTAAGCAAACCACTACAACAGGAACAGAAACACAGAAATGGAGATCACATGAAGGGTTAGCAATAGGGGAGTGGGAGGAGGAGAGAGGGGGACAAGGTACACAGAACAAGTAGCATAGATGGTGGGTAGAAAATAGACAGGGGGAGGGCAAGAACAGTGTGGGAAATGTAGAAGCTAAAGAACTTATGACACATGGACATGAACTAAAGGGGGGAATGTGGGTGGGAGGGGGTGTGCAGGGTGGAGGGGAATGAAGGGGGGAAAATGGGTCAATTGTAATAACATAATCAATAAAATAAAAATAAATAAATAAAATAATGGAGAAGGCTATGCAGATACATTATAAGAAATCATTCTACTTTCCTCTTAATTTTACTATAAACCTAAAATTGCTCTAAAAATAAAATCTTTTTAAAAATCACCCTAGAGATCAAATATCATACATGAAGCTGGACATACTCATAAACAGTATCATACAATAATAAACATTAATAGAATGCTAGCTTACATACTAGTAGAATAAGGGCTAAAGAAAGTATAATTTTAAACTTCATTCATATTTTGATGGTTACATAGATATAATGGACTTTTCTGCCCTCCAAGCAAATTGCTTTCTATAGTTTATGAGTGTTGATAGGAAATATACAGAAACTAAGAATATGAAGCACTCACTTTCCCAGCCTTCCTTTAAGCTAGGAGAGAGCACATAACTTGGGCTTGGCCAACCAGATACTCCTACTGGATCTTGACTCTGAAGCTGTGACAGTGAAGAAGCAGGGACCAAGGAGATACATTGCGGTGGCAGATGCAGGCAGCCAAAACAGCTGCAGCATTAATATCAAGTGTACATGGGCAGAGGTGGCAGCAATGTGACACTGGTACCTACTTTCCAGTACCATTAGTGAAAGTAGGGCAAGTTGATGGCACCCTGAGTTCAGAGGCAGAGGTAGGATTCCTCTCTGGAAAGGCTCCATAGTGTTATTCTGGGTTCTGGGTGCTCCCCAGCCTCCCTTGACATTGTCTATTTTCTAAGCCTGCTTCTGCACCCTTTCTATAAGTTTTCTGAGCCACCCAATGTCCTTTCAATAAATTTCTCTTCTGCGAAAACCAGCCAGAATCAATTTCTGTTGTGTGTAACTAAGAACTCTGATACAATAAGCAAGTGGCTAGCAGGAAGCAGGTATTAATCAAATTCCAGCAACTCAGTATTCGTTGGAGACTTACTTGGCATACCATAACTTTTTTTGGAGGAGGCAGTCACATTTAAAGGAGTACAACTTGCAAAAAGTAAAATTCACCCTTTTAAACTAATGTGTTTTGAAATATTAGTTGTGTAACCCCTACCATAATCATGACACAGAATGTTTCCATCTAAGCATTGTGTTTTAACATAGTCATTTCCTTTCCCCTATCTGTACTCCCTCATAACCACTGAAGTGATTTCTGTCCCTGCATTTTTGCTTTTTCCAGAATGTCATATAATAGAATTATATAGTATATAACCTTTTTGTGTCTGTCTTCTTTCACTTAGCATAATGCATATGAGATTCTTCCATACTATTGCATACATAAATAGTCTGCTCCTCTCTATTGCTACTATTCCATTTTATGGATGTACCACATTTTTTATCTATTCATCAGTTGATAGTAGTTGAATTGTCCCCTACACGGCAACTTTCTGAAACATAGATACTTATCAAAATAGTTACACTCTACCTTCTAGGAGCTTAAGTGATAGGAAGAACAATATAGAGGAAATAGGGTATTCTCTCTAGCATAAAACATTTTGTTTTGTTTTAAAAAACAAAACAAATATATGCTCAGATATACGTTTAATTTTTATTTAAGTATCCCCTTTTGGCACATTTGTAAAAAATAGATACAGCATTATTGATTACTCCCAGTGTCACAAGAAAATTGTAAGAAAAATTCCCCAGGGAAAATAAAAGCAAGAAATACATTTGTATATTTCTGTTTCTCCATCGTCTAGCAGTATCATAGTGTGACACAGTAAAAGGCAGAATGCTACTTCAGTGGTACCTTCTCTTTAAAGCAACTGTATTCCCAACTCAACATGACTCTGACACTGGCCAGTCTTCACCCTGTGGTAATTCATCCTACAGGAGAAAAATCATTCTCCAAACATTTTTATGACTTTTAAGCTTTATAAACAATATGGCCAAAAACTGTTACAGGCCATTCAGCTTCTGAGTATTAAAAGAGGTATAATTATATACATGTTTCAATATGTAGAAGAAATATTGGTTCAGAAAAAAGTCTGTAACATTTCTATTCTATGAGAAACAGAATTCTAACTGTAACTCCACTGACACAGCTTGGGCATGAAGACTGTACCATTACTTCCCTCTGGTCACTTGTCTTAGATTGCCAAGTCTTGCATTCAAACATCTCTCGTAAAGGTTTCTGAGATTTTAAAATTACGGATTTGCTTAACTCTATTATTTTGTGGTCAATTTGCAAGCATATTTTCCAAGTACATAGATTCCAATCAAAGGCATTGATCATAATTAACTGTAATTAAAAGTTAAAAATAATAAAGTTTAAATCACTAACCCATTAGGGTATAAATTTATACCCATACTAAGGAAAGTCATTTCAGTTCCCTTATAAATAGCTAGCACTGCTGAAATAATATTTTGGATATATATTTATGCCCATACTAAGAAAGTCAATTCAGTTCACTTGTAAGCAGTTAGCATTGATGAAATAATACTACTCTGGATAAATTAAGGAGATATTATCCAATATGTATAAAATGGGGGAGACCTAGATACTATTCAGCATACAATAAGCCTCAGAAATGAAATTAGGAACTTGGTCATATCACATTTATTATTTGAGGCAGGAAATTTTCTTTTCTTTTAAAGGTATAATGGACATACATTACATTAGTTTCAGCTGTACAACATAATTCAGTATTTGCGTATATTGCAAAATGACCACCACAATGAGCCTAGTTAACATCCTTCACCATACATAGTTGCAATTTTTTCTCTTTTGATAAGAACTTGTAAGATTCAGTCTATTAGCAACTTTGGAGTATGTGATATAGTGTTATTAACCAAAGTTGTCACACTGAATGTACATTAGATCCTAGGGACTCATTTATTTTATAACTTGAAGTTTGTACCTTTTGATCCCTCCATCCATTTTGTGCACACCACCCCCACACAATACCTCTGGCAACACCAGTATGGTCTCTGTATCTATGATGTTTTGGGGTTCTTTTATATTATTTTAATTTCTTTTACAGCAAATGGTTTCTTTTTAATAAAAGAGTATGCTCTAAAACAATAAAAGATATAGCATAGTAAATACAGAATCAACATAGCTGTTTATCATAATTAAGTATAATATACTGTACATAATTAAATGTGCTATACTTTTGTTTCCAATAAGGTTTATTATTTTTTAATATATTTTATTGATTATGCTATTACAGTTGTCGCAATTATTCCCCCTTTGCCCCCCCTACCTGGTATCCTTCTTCCCTCCAGCAATTCCCCCCCACTTAGTTCATGTTCATGGGCCATGCATGTAAGTTCTTTGGCTTCTCCATTTCCTATACTATTCAAATATCCCCCTGATTATTTTCACCTACCAAAAATGCTTCTTAAACCCTGTACCTTTTCCCCGTAATCTCCTTTCCCACTCCCAGCTGATAACCCTCCAAATGATCACCATTATCTATGATTCTATTCCTTTTCTGGTTGTGTGCTTAGTTTGTTTATAAGATTCAGGTTCTTGATAGTTGTGAATTTGTTGCCATTTTAATATTCATACTTCTGATCTTCTTTTCTTAAATAAATCCTTTTAACATTTCACACAATAACAACTTAGTGATGATGAACTCCCTTAGCTTGACCTTGTCTAGGAAACACTTTATCTGCCCCTCTATTCTAAATGATAGATTTGCTGGATAGTGCAATCTTGGATGTAGGTCCTTGCATTTCATCACTTTGAATACTTCTTTCCAGCCCCTTCTTGTCTGCAAAGTGTCTTTTGAGAGTTCAGTTGACAGTCTTATGGGCACTCCTTTGTAGGTAACTCTGTTTTTTCTCTTGCTGCTTTTAAGAACCCTCTCTTTATCTTTAACCTTTGGCATTTTAATTATGATGTGTCTTCATGTGTCTTTGGGTCCACTTTGTTTGGGACTCTCTGTGCTTCCTGGACTTGCATGACTATTTCCTTCACCAAATTACATAAGGTTTTTCTCATTTATTCAAATAAGTTTTCAATTTCTTGTTCTTCCTATCTCCTTCTGGCATCCCTATGTTTCAGATGTTGGTACATTTGGAGATGTCCCAGAGTCTTCTTATACTATCCTTGTTTCTTGGTGTTTTGGTTTGGGTTTTTTTTTTTTTAATTCTTGTTCCTTCTTGCTGTTCTGGTTGAATGTTTATTTCTTCCTTTTTTACAGCAAACAGTTTTTTTTTAATAAGTAAAATGATTATGTTGGAACAAATCAACAATACGTTCCAAATCATTGATTTGAATCCTGGCTTCCTCCCCTTCACTGTTGGTTCCCTGTAGATTATTCTGTTTCACTTAGTGTAACTTTCATTTCTTCCTTTACATTATTGCCATACTCAGTGAGTTCTTTGAGCATCCTGATCACCAGTGTTTTGAACTCTGCATCTGATAGGTTGGTTATCTCTATTTCATTTAGTTCTTTTTCTGGGGTTTTGTTCTGTTCTTTCATTTGGGCCACATTTCTTTGGACAAAAGATTGACAAAATCTTCCTCAATTTAGCAGCCTTCCTGTGTTTGTTTCTGTGTATTACATAGAGCTGCTTCAACTCCCTGTCTTAGTAGCATGGCCTACTGCAGTAAAAGCACCTGTAAATTATGTAGGGTGGAGCCTCAGGTAATCGTCAGGGTCAGGCAACAGGCTTCACCTCTTTGTGGCTCTGTGTGGAGCATGGGCTTGGAGAGGTGATAGTGCCCTGCCTGGCTTCTGGAGGTTTGCCTGGCGGTCACCCCATTTCATCACTTTACTCTCCCCTTATGCGACTGTCACCCTTCTAGCTGTTGCCCTGGTGGTGAATCCCAGAGTGGGTGGGTTTGTGTACATTCTAGTACTGTGCAGGCCCTTTAAGCAGTCTCCTGAAAGTTCAGCAGTTTCTCCCATGCCCCAAACCCACAGGTTTTTACAGCCAGAATTTATGGGGATTTATCTTCCTGGCAGCGGAACCATGGGCTGTGCAGTCTGGCCTGGGGCTGGGGTCACTTGCTCCCAAGTTATCTCTCCCAATTTTTATCCACCACAGGTGAATGCGGGACCATCTGTCCCACTACCATAGCCACCCCCTCTCTGCACCACAACACATCTCCTCACCTCTCTGCCCTTCTAAATGAATGTGGCTTCTTTAAATCCTTGGTTGTTGGACTTCCATACAGCTCAGTTTTCTGACAGTTCTGGAAGTTACTTGTTTTTGAGATTTAGTTATAATTCTCTCTCTGGTTGCACAAGGAAGCAAAGCGAAGCTACCTACACCTCCATCTTGACCAGAAGTCTGTTTTGGGATTCTTTTAGATTCCACATATAAGTGAAATGATAAGGTATTTTTCTTTCTCTGACTTATTCCACTTATAATGCCCTTGAGGGCCATCTATGTATTCACAAATGGCAAGATTTCATTTTTTTATGGCTGAATAATATTCCACTGTCTCTATATACCACACTTTCTCTATCTACACATCTGCTGATGGACAAAAGTTGTTCCCATATCTTGGCTATTGTAAGTAATGCCACAGTGAACATGGGGGTGCATATATCTTTTCAAGTTAGTGTTTTAATTTTCATTGGATAAATACCCAGAGGTAGAATTGCTGGATCATGTGTAGTTCTATTTTTAATTTTTTAAGGAACCTCTACACTGTTTTCCATAGTGGTTGCACTGATCTACAATACATCCCAACCAACAATGCACAAAGGTTCCCTTTTCTCTACAGCCTTGTCAACACATTATTTCTTGTCTTTTCCATAACAGCCATTCCAACAGATGTGCAGTAGAATTTCATTATGGTTTTGATTTACATTTCCCTGATGATTAGTGATGTTGAGGATCTTCTCATGTGCCTGTTGGCCTTCTGTACATCTTCCCTGGAAAAAAGCCTATTCTGATCTTCTGCCCTGTTTAAATTGGATTTATTGTTATTCAGTTATATAGTTCTTTAAAAATTTAGCATAGTGAACCTTTATCAGACATATATGATCTGCGAATGTCTCCTCCCATTCAGAAGGGTGCCTCTTCATCTTGTTGATTACTTCTTTTGCTGTGAAGAAGGCATTTTTCCTGCTACATTACAGTCCTACCATAAAATATAATATGTATTTGAAAAAAGTTCACTGTGGTTTACCAAAGGCCACTTTGACCTTTAACAAAAACAACCTAAACAATTAACATTCACCTCTCTACTCTCAAGCTATTTTATATGTAGTCCCAAACCTAATATTCAAGTCCCCCCTCATTTTCTTTATTCTAAAAGAAAGGATTTACAGAATTCAACATAGACAATAACAGGGACCCACAGTAGTAGCAACAATAGCAATATCAGTGATAGAAATCTTCAGCTATATGGGAACAAAATTTAAGCCTTCCAGAAACCTGAGGTACCCAACTCCAGGGTGATCCTGGAAATAAATGAAGATACCTTCAAGAACTGGTGCAGGTGAACAGAGTGAATGGATGAGATTCTCTTTATACTTACAGTTATAAACACACAGCAAAGCTTTCCTGTTATCAAATCTTAAAATTTCACCATATTGCCAACTTTCCATCAAAATGACATGAGATTTTTCATTCCAAAGTTAAAAGCCATTATTCTGATAAAACCCTGGTCAAGATGGCAGCATAGGTAAACATGGCTTGCTCCTTGCACAACCATATAAAAATTGCAACTAAATTATAGGACAACTATCACTCAGAACCATTGGAAATTGAGTTGAGGGAAGTCTGACTACTTCGGAATTAAAGAAACCACATCCATCCAGACAGGTAGGAGGAACAGAGGTTTGGAATGGGCTTGTCCCACATCCATGTGTGGGGCAAAAATTCAGGGGGTATATCTCAGAGCAAGGAGTTCCAGCCACACACCAGGTCCAGGGTTCCAGTGCAGGAAGATAAATCCCCACAACTTCTAGCTGCAAAAACCAGTGGGGATTGAGTCAGTGGAAGAAAATTCTGAAGCCCCATGCAGTTCCTCTTAAAGAACCCACAAATGGACTTACCTACTCAGACTCACTCCCTCTGAGCTGCACTGGGCACCAGCTTGAAAGGCACCAGTGGTATACATGGGAGGAACTGAAGTGTCTGGAATAGAGGCAAAAACTGGGGGACAGCTTTCTACCAGACAGTAAGCTAGGCAGAGGCCACTGTCCCTTTTCTGAACCTTTCCCCCATAGAGTCACAGAGCCTGCAGGCAAGTGTCATATCTGAGACTGCATTAACATAGCTAACACTGTCTGCGATTCCCTGGATATCCCCTGAAGCTTATCCTACCCAACTATTAGCTGTTAAAAGTGGCTTTTCCATATGAATGTCTGGTATTCACTCTAGCTTCACAACTTCCTAAGTCCTTAAAAACAAGTAACAGCTGGACTCAGTGAGCCGTAGCTTCCATATCTCCTGTTAAGTGGACGCAGACATGGCTCTAGCAGCAGCCAGCCTAGATTCACAGCTTGGCTTCACCTGGGAATCTCCAAACCCAGAACAAGTAGATTGCTTTATAACTCAGTCAGGGTGGCCCCAGGAAAAGCACAGCTCGGGGCTGACTTTGGCATGCACCACCCAGGAAATCCCAGGGCCAGAGGACCCAGTGGATAGCTACAGACCACATCAGAGCACCACCACCTTGCTCCTGCACAGCTGATTCTCTACAGAGGACAGAGGTTTGCAGTTAGTGGTCACAGCAAGTCCTTGCAGTTAACTGGCCTGGGTAAATCCCTCCCACTGACCTACCAATAGCAACCAGGGCTCAACTACAAGAGGAATGTGTACTCAGCCCACATGAAGGGTCCACCTTGAGTACCCAGCTTAGGTGACAGGGGTGGCTGTGCCACTGAGCCCTCCAGGATATCTACTACATTAGGCCATGCTACCAATACAGGAAGTCACAGCAGCTCTACCTGGGAGCTGCCAAAATGAGGAGATAAAAAACATGGCCCAAAAGAAAGAACAGATCAAAACTTCAGAAAAAATAACTAAATGAAATGGAGATAAGCAATCTATCAGATGCAGAGTTCAAAACACTGGTTATAAGGACACTCAATGAACTTAGCGAGGACCTCAACAGCATAAAAAAGATCTAGTCAGAAATGAAGGATACACTAATTGAAATAAAGAACAATTTATGGGGAAACAAAAATAGAGTGGATGAAGCCAAGAATCAAATCAATGATTGGGAACACAAGGAAGTAAAAAACAACCAAATAGAACAACAAGAAGAAAAAAGAATCCAAAAAATGAGGATAGTGTAAGCAACCTCTGGGATTAATTCCAAGAAGTCCAACCTTCACATCATAGGAATGCCAGAAGGAGAAGAGAAAGAACAAGAAACAGAAATATATTTGAAAAAATAGTGAAAGAAAACTTCCCTAATTTGGTGAAGGAAAGAGACATGCGAGTCCAGGAACCAGAGAGAGTCCAAAACAAGATGAATGCAAAGAGGCCCACTCCAAGACACATCATAATTAAAATGCCGGAGGTTAAAGATAGAGAGAGTTCTTAAAAGCAGCAAGAGAAAAGAAGTAATCTATAGTGGAGTTTCCATTAAACTGTTAGCTGATTTCTCGAAAGAAACTTCATAGACTAGAAGAGATTGGCAAAAAATATTCAAAGTCATGAAAAGCAGGAATCTACAGCCAAGATTGCCCTGCAAAGATACCATTTAGGTATCTTTGGGCAGATAAAGAGCTTCCCAGAGAAGGTAAAGCTAAAGGAATTCATCATCACTAAGCCATTATTACATGAAATGTTAAAGGGACTTATTTAAGAAAAAGAAGATCAAAACTATGAACAAGAAAATGGCAACAATTTCACAACTATCAAGAACTGAATCTAAAAAACAAACTAAGCAAACAAGACAAACAGAGACAGAATCATGGATACAGAGAACATTTCGATGGTTGCCACGTGAGAGGAGTGTGGAAGAATGGGTGAAGAGGTGAGGGGATTAAGAAGCACAAATAGGTAATTACAAAATAGCCACGGGGATGTAAACTGCAGTATAGGAAATGGAGTAGCCAAAGAACTTATATGAAAGACCCATGGACATGAACAGTGATGTGGGATAGCCATAGGGAGTAGGGGGGTGCTGGGTGTAGGGGTCAAAGTGGGAAAAATTGGGACAACTGTAATAGCATAATCAATAAACTATAATTTAAAAATACTTTTATATACAATTAATTCTTTAGAATCAATTATACTATTTATATACTTTTATATACAATTACTTTTATATACTTTATATACTTTTATATACAATTAAATACAATACTTTTATATACAATTAATTCTTTATATCAATTAATTCTTTAGAAAAAGTCAACATATACCTATATTACCCTAGATGATGTTTTAATTGATATAGCCTATTCACATTGTTATGTTTTAAAAAAATACACAAATCATTAAAATCTACAGTACTCATAGCTTGGTGACCAGATATATTCCTACAACAAAACATTTTTAAGAGCCCAGAAAAATGCCCTATATTACTAAGCAGGACTAGATATTCTTAAGGTATGTTAGTACATACTTTTTGTGTAACATATCTAAATACAAAATACACTAAGTTATCACAAGATGTTGGCAATTTTATACAATTTAATGTACATATTTCTGAAATATATGAAGACATAAAATTCCCACCATTAAATAAGTCTGATAAGTGAGATTTTAGAAAAGTCATTCTATATCCAGCCAAATCATTGATTAAGCTATTCAAATTGCCTAATTTTACTGGTTATGAGTTTCTTTGGTCCACTTAGTATTCAATACTATAAACATTTGGTTATAATTGCCAAGCTGTCTTTAGGGACCCAGCATTTTTGTTTTTGTTTTTAATATGCCATGGCACATACAATAATTCATGCTAAGAATGCTGCCTCTGTAGTGTTTTTAGAAAATTCAGATTTTTCTGGGCCAAGATATGATTTTCCTCTAGATATGAATGAAGTACATGTCAACCTTTGAATTCCCAATGAGCAACTCAACTGATGGCCCTAGAACATTATTATTGAAGAGGGTACTCCTTAAATGGCTATCTGCTGGCTTTTTTAAAAAGATTTTTCTAATTTATTCATTTTTAGAAAGGGGAAGGGAGAGAGAAAGCAAAGGAGAGAAACATCGATTGGTTGCCTCTCATACGCCCCCAACTGGAGATGGGCCCACAACCCAGGACAGTGCCCCCACCAGGAGTCAATCCAGCTGCCTTTAGGTTTGAGGTAGGATGACTACCCACTGAACCACACCAGTCAAGGTTCTCTGCCGGCTTTTCAACACAGCATCCCTATAAATTATTTTTATTTAACCATACAAACAGTATGTTTTCCAAAAATGTATACTATAACCCAGCAGTAATTCTAAATAAATTACAAACAGGCTGGTATTTCTATTTCCTTAATTTAAAATTAATTCCTATTTCCTTAATTTAGAATTTCCTTAATTCTAAATTTCTTTAACTTAGAATTAAGTTCAGTGACTTTTGTAAAACTAGCCTCTAATATTTAAAAATGAGATGTGCTATTTTAAAACTATTACTCCAAATAATGATGGCAAGTGTAACAACAACAACAAAAAAAAAACATAAATAAGCCTCCTAAGAATGAAACGGTGTTTTATGCTAGATATGACTGTTCTCCCAAATACCCATTCATCTCAGTAATATTCAAAATATACAAGTTTGGGAAGCATTTGAAATCTTGTTCTGGAATAATATGCCATCAGTTTGGCTCAAATAACTTATAAAAATTAAACATACATACATACATAAAATATACATGTTTTTTCATTAACTTGAATAAAAAGAAGTTGACAAGGTAGTGTCCACTCAAAATGACCTTGAAAACCCTCAGGTAAAAAAAAAAGTCCCTCTCTTAACCAGGAAGAAAAGGAAACAACACTAAAATTGACAACTTCATCAGCTTTAGATATCAAAAAGAGAAGATACTTCCATTTTACTAACAAAGAAGAAAGAGTTGTTTCCCGTATCTATAGTTTCTGAAGACTGACAAATACCCTTAATTCCATTTAGACAGAGGAGCCGAATCAGCAAATGAAATCTCTCGTCAGTATCGGAGGAGTTGAAATTCATGTCCACAAAGCATATCTTGATAAGATACCATGAACTCTATCACAGACCAAACAAAATGGGCTTGACCAAGGTAAAGGCATATTTGGCGTCAAACACACATGCAGAAAGCAGAGGGGCCAGAGAAAAGACAGCAGTGTAAGAAACTGAACTACAGGAAGGGAAATTTGATGCCAAGTAAGAAAACCTACACTCATCTTGTAAATTTAATTCTTCAGCCAGACTTGTTAAGCTAAATAACTATACAAAATAAAAACCAACTTATCTTTTCCCTAGGAGAAAATTAACAAAGTCATCTCTTCTAACAGACAGAAGGAAGGTCATCTATACAAACGAAGAAGAGGACTGAGGACAGAGCAAAATTCCCCTTAAAATTAGAGACATGGGACAGAGGCAAAAAATAAAAGTAAATTGTGGCAAAATATGAAAAGAAACATTGTTAGGGAAATGCTAGAAAATACCAAAGGAAACTGGGTGTCAACCTAGGTGCCATTAAGGCAGCAGCGGTAATGTAGCCTGCTCCTGGGTATCAAATAACACTTCCACATTCTGCTTCTGCACTCTGCTTGCACCGCGTAGGCTTCCAGCCCAAGCGATAAGCTTCCCTCCCGAACTATAGAGTATATAAGTCCCCTGAATCCTTTGTTCGGGGCCCAGAATTTGGAGACTGCCTCCTCTGGGTCTGCGCGCGCAATAAAGCCTCACTCTGTTACCCCGAATCACGCTAGAGTCATTATTTTCCATATTATTTTCTGTAACAACATTTTTAAAAAAACCTGTATTTCATAATTCCAAAGGTTATTAATAAAAACTATAGTTGAATAATACTTTAAAATTTACTAAGTGCTTTCATATATATTTTCTCATTTTTTTATCTCCTCTTATAAGTCTGGGAAGTAGGCTGACAGATATTACTGTCACCTCTTCTGACATATTTTTAAAAAGCATGAAAAAGTCACATAAGTTAAGTGACTCATTCAAGGTCACATAAACAGTATGAAACACAGCCAAGACTTCAAGTTTTCTCAGACCAAATACAATGTTCCTTTCACTACACCATTATTAAATTAAACTTTTACTCAAATCCACCAAAAGCATTGTAATAAAATTCTGCTCAGTCTTATCATGCACTGCTTACTCATTAGTCCTGCAGCCAATCTCTGATTTTTCAATATAGAGAACTGCTTTCACACCCTAGTAATTTTTAGAAAAACCTCAATAAAGGAAGGATTTCAGAACTAACTCCTTCTTATAAAATATAACTTATTCTAACCATTATGATTATGGCTAATGGATTCAATTTTACCCCTTTAACATTGATGAGACATTGCTGGTATTTGTCAAAACTGATAACAAAATATAATGTCTGTTTCCCATGGCAAATCCCTGCTTGTTCCCTCTCCTATTTCCATAATGTTGTCTGACAGTTGTGCCACATTTTCTATACTACTTAGAAACTAAGCACAGTAATTTTAGTTTTGTACTAGAAACTGGTTTCCTAAAGAAAAGATAACTCCCATGTTCTTAGCATAGTTAACTCATGAAAGATTGAGTTAGTTTCCATGTACTATTTTTCAGTATAAAAGAAACTTTTCAAAATATTTAGGTTTTTAATAAATCTTGATTCGACTTTTCCTCATAATTCTTCCTTGAGTCAATATATACTAGAATTTTAGAGTTATGACAAGATAGTACAATGTAAAGTAAAGAGCACTGGAATATGAGCCTACTTCAGACTTACTCACAGATGGCAAACACAAGGCCCGCAGGCCAAATCCAGACTTCCACCTTGTTTTCTCCGGCCCAGTACCTTGTTTCTACCTGGCGGCAGCGCTGAGCTCCTTGCCCCTAGTTAAGGAGTAGTTACATTTATACAGTCCTAAACTTATATTTGGCCCTTTCAAGGCAACCATGAGGCTGATGTGGCCCCCCGTGAAAATGAGTTTGACACCCCTGATAGATGAACTTAAGTCAGTCAATTCACTTCTCTGGGTCTGCTTTGTCCTCTTAGGGGGGGAAAAAAAAAGAGTGGCTACAGCAGTTTTCAAACATTTTTTTAAAAACAGAGGTATCTTTTTCTAATAATATATCACGGGGAAATTCAATATTTTAAAACCTGGGAAAAGTAGTACACTTTTGGGTAGGGAGTTCAGCTCCATACCCACTCAGCATGCTCCTCAGTCCTGCAACTCCCCAGCCTGAGACAGCCCATGAAATATGTCTGAAGAACACAATGTAAAAGCCAAGAATGAATTCTTTTGTGTCTCTTCTAACTCCAAAAGTCTAGGATTTCATGAATTTTATGCTCCATATCATCAGTCACTAGAGAAATGAAAATTAAAATTTCAATGAAATATTACTTATCAGAATAGGTTTTACAAAAATGACTAATAATACCAAGTGTTTGGTGAGGATGTAGAGCAACTGGAACTCTCACACATTGTTGACGGGAATGCAAAATAGTGCGGCCACTTTGTAAAACAGTTTGGTGGTTTCTTATAAAGGTAAACATATATACAGCCAGCAACTCCATTTCTATGTATTTACCCAAGTGAAATGAAAACCTATGTTTAAATAAAAACTTGCATGCATGTATCTTTTGCAGCTTTATTTATAATTGCCAAAAAACATAAATAAATCAAATGTCCATCAACTAATTACTGGATAAACAAACTGTGATATATCCATAAAATGGAATGCTACTCCACAATGAAAAGGAACAAACTATTGATTCATGCACTAACATGAATGAATTTCACTTGATCTTGCCAAAAGGCAGAGAAGTGATAATGTGAATTAATCTCAAAAGCATTACGTTTACACTGAAAACCAGAGAACACTGTTAAAAAAATTAAAGATCTAAGCAAGTAGAAAGACATCTATGTTCATCAATCAGAAGACTTATTGTTAAGAGACGGCAATACTCCCCCAAACTGATCTACAGATTTAATAAAATTCTTATCAAAATTAACCTGGCTTTTCAAGAAATATCCAAAATTATCTTGAAAAAGAACAAAGTTGACTGACTAGTAATTCCTGATTTCAAACTTACCACAAAGCTAAAGTCTCTAGACTGTATGGTACTGGCATAAAGATGGACAGACAAATGAAATATAATACTTTGATGAAACAGAATTTAGAGTCCAAAAATAAACCCATACATTTATGGTCAGTTATCTTCAACAAAAGGGACCAAGATAATTTGATGGGTAAAGAATAGTCTTTCCAACCAATGATGCTGGGACAACCAGATGTCAACATAAAAAGTATAAATTTGGACCCAACCTCACAGCATGCACAAAAATTAACTCAAAATTGACTACAGACCTAAATATAAGAGATAACACTACAAAATTCTTGTTAGAAAATACAGAGTGCCCTGGCTGCGTAAGTTGTTAGTTAGAGGATTGTCCCAATATGCCAAGGTTGCCCAGTTCAATCGCTAGTAAAGGCACATACAAGTTTCTCTCTCTGAAAATCAATCAAAAATCAAACTGAAGGAAGGATTATAGTTTAAAAAAAAAGAAAATACAGGAGTAAATCTTGACTTTGGGTAAAGCAATTATTTCTTAGATATAACATCAAAAGCACAAGCAATAAAAAAGGAGATTGATAAATTGAACTTTACCAAAGTTAAAACCTATTATGCTTCAAAAGATACTATCAAGGAAATGAAAAGACAACCCAAAGAATAAGAGAACATATCTGTAAATCATCTATAGTAGTCTCCCTTATCCAGTTCCTCTTCCCATAGTTTCAGTTACCCATGGGCAACAGTGATCTAAATATATAAATGGAGACTTCCGGCCAAGATGGAGGCGTAGGTGGACATACTGTGCCTCCTCTCACAACCAAAATTAAGGACAACAAATATTTAGAAACAAGAAAACAACCAGAACTCATAAAAAATTGAACTGTATGGAAATCCAACAACCATTCATTCAGACCGGTAAGAGAGGCAGAGTCGCAGCAGGAAAAAGTGGAGGTGCGGACTGGCACACAGGCAGCAACAGCTAGCAGACCCCAGGTGCACAGGCATCAGCTAGTAGACCCCGGGCATGGGGTGGCAACTGTGCAGACCCAGTGAGGCCACGCAAGGCGGCTGGCTGACCAGGTGGCCCCACATTAGCGCACTGATAATCCAGGCAAAGGGGAAGCAGCAGAAGGGACTGGAATCCGAGAGTGAGCAGAGCAAGCGCCATTGTTTCCTCTCGAGCCCTGCCCCCACATACAGCGTCATTACCCAGCGTCTGGGCTGCCCCACCCTGGGGAATACCTAAGGCTCCACCCATCCCTACATAACAGGCGTGACTAGACCAAAAAAAAAACCAACAAAAAAAAACCTTGAAACAAAAATGGCTCAAAGCAGAGAACAAATCAAAACCCCAGAGCCAATTCATCTAAGCAACCAAGAGATAGCCAACCTATCAGATGCACAATTCAAAGCCCTGGTGATCGGGATGCTCACAGAATTGGTTGATTTTGCTCACAAATTAGATGAACAAATGCAGGCTACAATAAGTGAAATGAAGAAAAACGCACAGGGAACCAATAGAGATGGGAGGAAAACTGGGACTCAAATCAATGGAGTGGACCAGAAGGAAGAAACAAACAACCAAACAAAAAACAAGGAAGAAACAAGAATTCAAAAAAATGAGGAGAGGCTTAGGAACCTCCAGGACATCTTTCAACATCCCAGCATCCAAATTATAGGGGTACCAGAAGGGGAAGAGGAAGAGCAACAAGTGGAAAACTTATCTGAACAAATAATAAAGGAGAACTTCCCCAACCTGGAAAAGGAAATAGACTTCCAGGAAGTCCAGGAAGCTCAGAGAGTCCCAAAGAAGTTGGACCCAAGGAGGAACACACCAAGGCACATCATAATTACATTAGCCAAGACTAAAATGAAGAAGAGAATTCTGGAAGCAGCAAGGGATAAAGGCAGAGTCACCTACAAAGGAGTTCCCATCAGACTGTCAGCTGATTTCTCAAAAGAGACCTTACAGGCAAGAAGGGGCTGGAAACAGGTATTCCAAGTCATGAAAGTCAAGGACCTCCATCCAAGATTGCTCTATCCAGGAAAGCTTTCATTTGGAATGGAAGGAAAGATAAAGTGCTTTTCAAATAAGGTCAAATTCAAGGAGTTCATCATCACCAAGCCCTTATTATATGAAATGTTAAAGGGACTTATCTAAGAAAAGGAAGATAAAAAATACGAACAGTAAAAAGACAGCAAACTCACAGGTATTAACAACCAGACCTAAAACAAAAGCCAACTAAGCAAACCACTACAACAGGAGCAGAAACACAGAAATGGAGATCACATGAAGGGTTAGCAATAGGGGAGAGGGAGGAGAAGAGAGGGGGACAAGGTACAGAGAGCAAGTAGCACAGCTGGTGGGTAGAAAATAGACAGGGGGAGAGCAAGAACAGTGTGGGAAATGTAGAACCTAAAGAACTTACGACACATGGACATGAACTAAAGGGGGGAGTGTGGGTGGGAGGGGGTGTGCAGGGTGGAGGGGAATGAAGGGGGGAAAATGGGACAACTGTAACAGCATAATCAATAAAATATATTAAATAAATAAATAAATAAATAAATGGAAAATTCCAGAAGTAAAAATTTGTAAGTTTTAAATGATATGCTATTCTGAATAGTGTGATGAAATCTCACTCCACTGCATCCTGAGCGGCCTGGGACATAAATCATCCCTTTGTCCAGCATATCTATGCTATGCATACAGAATAATGTGTCAGAGAGACACTAGAGTCACATAACTTTTATTACAGTACGTTATAATTGTTCCATTTTATTAGTTATTCCTGTTAATCTCTTGCTGTGTCTAATTTATAAAGTAAACTTTATCATAAGTATGTATGTATAAGAAAAGACACAGTATATATAGGGTTCAGTACTATCTGCTGTTTCAGGCATCCACTGGGGAATCATGGAACATATTCCCTGCAGATAAGGGGGGACTACTGTATCTGATAAAGACCTTGTATCCAGAATATATAATAAATGCTTACAACTCAATAAGACAAATCCCATTTTTAAAATGGACAAAAGATTTGAACAGACACTTCTCAAAAAAAAAGATATACAAATGGCCAATAAGCGAATGAAAAGAACATTTTTAGTCATTAGGAAAATGCAAATCAAAACCACAATAATATACTACTACGTATCCATAGAATGGCTATAATCAAAAAGACGAACAATAGTTAGGATTGATGAGAATGTGAAGAAATTAGGGCCCTCATACAACTACTTTGAGAAAATGTTTAGCAATTCCTCAAATGTTAAACATCAAGTTACCATATGACTTAGCAATTCTACTCCTAAGTATCTATCCAAGAGAAATGAAAACATACATCCACACAGAAACTCATACATAAACAATCATAGTAATATCTATAGTAGCCCCTAAGTTGAACAATGCAAATGTCCATCAACTGATGAGCAGTTAAACAAAATGGGATATATCCATACAATGGGAAATTCTTTGAGAGTAAAAACAAATGAAATACTAATACAAGTTACTATTTGGATGAGCCCCAAGGTCATTATGCTAAGTGAAATAAGTTACTGTACATTGTATGCTGCTATTCATGTGGAATGTCCAGAAAAAGCAAATCTAAAAAAAGAAAAAGTAGATTAGTGTTTGTCTGGGCAGACTGTTGGGGGAAAAGAGACAGGAAACAGGAGTAACTGATCATGGGTACAAGATTTCTTACAGAGGTGATATAAATGTTTTAAAATTAGGTTATGTTGATGATTGAACAAACTCTGTAAATATACTAAAAACTGTTGAATTGTACATCTTAAATGGATGAACTTTATTATATGTCATTCGTATCTCCAAAAAAGCATCATGGTGCCCTGACTGGCATGGCTCAGTTGGTTGAGCATCATCCCACAAAGCGAAAGGTTGCCAGTTCAACTCCTAGTCAGGCACATGCCTGGGTTGCAGGCCCAATCCCTGGTTGAGGCATGTGCAAGGCAACTGATCAATGTTTCATTCACATATCAGTGCTTCTCTCCCTCTCTTTCTCTCTCCCTTCCTCTATCTAAAAATAAATAAAATATTTGTTAAAAAAAGCATTATGCTAAGTGGAAGAAGCCAAATTTAAAAAATTACATATTTTATGATTCTATTTTATGGCATTGTAGAAAAGGCAAAACTATAAGGACAGAAATCGGATTAGTAGCTCCCAGAAAGGCCAGGAGACTAACCATAAAGGGGCACAAGGGAACTTTAAGGGATGGTGAAAACAGTCTATATATGGTGATTACACAACTTGCATATATTTGTCAAAATTTAGAAAACTATATAAGAGTGAGTTTTACTCTATGTAAATTGTACCCCAATAATCTTTTAAAAAAGTCAAGTTTACATTGTAGGAGAAAAAGAAAACTAGTGAAAATTAAAGCAAAAGAACACTGGAAAACTTTAAAATATATCAGAATTAACTCTTATGTTCCATAACATATATGTAACATGCCTCCTATAGACAGCAATGTTACCTATGATAGGGTGAAAACATAATTATATATTGGGTTGGCCCAAAAGTTTGTTTTTTCTTTTTCTGTAAGATGACTCTAGTAGCGCTTAGCTGTCTTTAACTTCACTCAAAACAATTTTGTTAGGTTGTATGGTGACAACCGTCATTTCAGTATACATTTAAAACAACTTATTGAAATTGGTGAATTTTTGGATAGCCATTTTAATATTGAAAATGGAAGAAAATAAGCAACATATTCAACATATTATGCTCTATTATTTCAAAAAAAGGACTTCCGGTCAAGATGGAGGAGTAGGTAAACACGGCTTGCCTCCTTGTACAACCACAGCAAAAATTTCAACTAAACTACAAAACAATTATCACCCAGCATTGTCAAAAAATTGAGCTGTATGGAAGTCCAACAACCAAGAAATTAAAGAAGTCACATTCATCCACACAGGTAGGAGGGGCAGAGACAAGGAAACACAGAGACACGCAGAAACCAGAGATGCAGAACAGTTGGTCCCACACCCATATATGATGGATAAAAAGCAAGAGAGATACCTCCACAGTAAAGGATTCCCAGCCCCACACCAGAGCATCAATCCCAGGGTTCCCAGGCCAGGAAGATAAGTCCCCATAACTTCTGGCTATAAAAACCAGTGGGGGTTTGGGCGGCAGAAGAAACTGCAGGAGTCGCAGGTTTCTCATCTTAAAGGCCCCAAAACAGCCTTAGGATTTACACGGATTCACTCCTTCTGGGTTCCAGCACCAGATAGCAGCTGGAAGGGCACCAGTGTCCTATGGGGAGAAATTGAAGGGTCTGGCATCAGGGCAACTGATGGCAGATAACTTCTCATCTGAGAAACTCCAGAGGCTAGGCAGCAGCAGTGTCCCCTTTTTGAGCCCTCCCCCACACAGTGTCACAGAGCAGCGACATCAGATCAGAGACTCCATCAACCTGGTTCACACAGGTTACCTGGCTCTGGTGATTACCTAAGGCTCCAACCTATCTAACTTACCAGTGCACATTGCTACCATACGCAATCCAACTAAGACAGGGAGTCAAAGCAGCTCTACCTAATACATACAAACAGACAAGGCAAGGCTGCCCAAGTGAGAAGACAAACAAATATGGCCCAAATGAAAGAACAGAACAAAACTTTAGAAAAAGAACTAAACAAAATGGAGTTAAACCATCTATCAGATGAAGAGTTCAAAACACTGGTTATTAGGATTCTCAAGGAGCTCATTAGGTACTTCAACAGCATAAAAAAGACCCAGGCAGAAATGAAGGTTACACTAAGTGAAATAAAAAACAATTTACAGGGAACAGCAGTGGAGTGAATGAAGCTGAGAATCAAATCAATGATTGGGAATATAAGGAAGAAAGAAACATCTAATCAGAGCAGCAAGAAGAAAAAAGAATCCAAAAAACAAGGATAGACTAAGGAGCCTCTGGGACAACTTCAAACATACCAACCATAGGGGTGCCAGAAGAAGAAGAGAAAGAGCAAGAAATCGAAAACTTCTTTGAAGAAATAATGAAAGAAAACTTCCCTAATTTGGCAAAGGAACTAGACATACAAGTCCATGAGGCACAGAGAGTCCCAAACAAGATGGACCCAAAGAGGACCACACCAAGATACATCATAATTAAAAGGCCAAAGGTTAATGATAAAGACAGAACCTTAAAAGCAGTAAGAGAAAAGCAGATAGTGTCCTACAAAGGAGTTCTCATAAGATTGTCAGCCTATTTCTCAAAAAAAACTTCACAGGTTAGAAAGGACTGACAAAAAGTATTCAAAGTGATGAAAAGCAAGGACCTGCAACCTAAATTACTCTATCCAGCAAAACTGTTTTTTAGAATCAAATAGGGAAGATAAAGTGCTTCCCAGACAAGCTAAAGCTAAAGGAGTTCATTATCACTAAGTCATTAGTATATGAAATGTTAAAGGGACATACTTAAGAAAAAGATCAAAACTATGAACATTAAAATGGCAATAAATTCACAACTACCACAATTGAATATAAAAACAAACTAAGCAGACAAGCAGAACAGAATCATAGATATGGAGATTATATGGAGGGTTACCAGTTTGGATTGGGGAGGGGGAGAATGGGGAAAAGTTGCAGGAATTAGGAAGTACAAATTGGCAAGTATAGAACAGGCAGATGTTAAGAACAGTATAGGAAATGCCATAGCCAAAGAACTTACATGCATGACCCAGAGACATGAACTAAGCGGGGCGGAGCGGGTATTATTGGAGGGAATGGGGGGTCTGGGTGGAGGGTGGAAAAGAGGGAAAAATTGGGACAATTGTAATAGCATAATCAATAAAATCTATTTTTTTAAAAGAAGGGTAAAAACGCAACTGAAATGTAAAAAAAAAAAAGATATGTGCAGTGCATGGAGAATGTTCTGTGACTGATCAAATGTGTCAAAAGCAGTGTGTAAAGTTTCGACTTGGAGATTTCTTGCTGGATGATGCTCCATAGTCTGGTAGATCATTTGAAGTTGATAGCAATCAAATGGAGATGTTGATTGGGAACAACATTCTACCATGTGGGAGATAGTCAACATAATCAAAATATCCAAATCACGCATGTTATTGGTGAAAATGAAAAATGTGTCTTTTATTTTAAGGAAAAAAACCATACAGCCTTTTTGGCCAACCAAATACATGAGGACCATGGTAGAACCCCCTTTATAATTTGAGATCAAAGGTTTTTTTTAATAGGCTCCCTTCAAAAACAGGAACTAGTAAAATTCAACATAAAATTTTAAACTGTTATCTGGCCAAGTCCACTAAGTTAGAGAAGAAAAAAGCATTTAAAATAGGGTCTTAAGAAACACCTAAGTCTGATCAAAGTAGGCAGAGTATATCCTCTACCAAGGTGTCCAACCTGCAGCCTGCAGGCCACACGCAGCCCAGGATGGCTATGAATGTGGCCCAACATAAAATCATAAATTTATTTAAAATATTGACTTTTTTTATTTTGTTAGTGTTTGTGTATTTAATGTGTGGCCCAAAACAACTCTTCTTCTCCCAGTGTGGCCCAGAGATGCCAAAAGTTGGACAACCCTATGGGACTGTTATATACCTTAAAAAAATTAGAGCTGTATTATTAACATATATTCAAGTAATCTGCATAAAGTAGGGGAAGGGCTGAAGAGAAGACTTTATCAGCATTTATTAATTACTACTCAGGGAGAGAGAAAAACTGATTCTGGTAAATACATAATGACTAGAACTCTACTATAGGGCAGAGATAGATTATAGGCTTTTACACAAACTGGAAGAATATCCCTCAATACCATTTGATTCCCCTTGCCTTCCAAAACAACTTTCTAATTTGGATTTCCAAAGCCACTGATCCTAAAGGAAGTGCCTATGATGGAAGAAACTAGTATTCACTACCCCAACAGAATAAACTGAGATTCTGGATTACAAAAAAAGAAAAAAGAAAAAAATCTGTTATGATTTTAATAAGCATGAGCCAATCCCCCAGAATCTGATCTGTGTTGAATGAGTACATAGCACTATATTTTGCATTATACAAAACTGACAGCCAAATCACAGACTGAAACAGTCACCAAGCAAAGTCTTCCATTGACACCTGTCTTTAAAAGGAATATTTGCATTTTTAAGTATATGTTATTGATTACACTATTACAGTTGTCCCATTTTTTCCTCCCCTTTATTCCCTTCCTCCTTGTACCACCCTCCCACCAACATTCACCCCCCCCTAGTTCATGTCCATGGGTTGTACATATAAGTTCTTTGGCTTCTCCATTTCCCATATTATTCTTAACCTCCCCCTGTCTATTTTGTCCATTTATGCTTCTGATTCCCTATGCCTTTTCCCCCATTCTGAATCCTCCCCCTCACCACTGATAACCCTCCATGTGACCTCCATTTGTGCAGTTCTGTTCCTGTCCAAGTTGTTTGTTTAGTTTTTTGTTTTTGTTTTAGGTTCAGTTGCTGATAGTTGTGAGTTTCTAGTCATTTTAATGTCCATAGTTTTGATCTTCCATCTTTTACTTAGATAAGTCCCTTTAACATTTCATAAAATAAGGGCTTGGTATGAGGAACCCCTTAACTTGACCTTATCTGGGAAGCACTTTATCTACCCTTTCATTCTAAATGATAGCTTTGCTGAATAGAGTAATCTTGGATGTAGGTCCTTGCCTTTCATGCCTTGGAATACTTCTTTCCAGCCCTTTCGTGCCTGCAAGGTCTCTTTTGAGAAATCAGCTGATAGTCTGATGGGAACTCCTTTGTAGGGAAATGTCTCCTTTTCTCTTGCTACTTTTAAGATTCTCTCTTTATCTTTAATCTTGGGTAATGTAATTATGATGTGCCTTGGTGTGAGCTTCCTTGGGTCCAACTGCTTTGGGACTCTCTGAGCTTCCTAGGCTTCCTGGAAGTCTATTTCCTTTGCCAGATTGGGGAAGTTCTCCTTCATTATTTTTTTCAAACAAGTTTTCAATTTCTGGCTCTTCCTCTTCTCCTTTGACACCCATATGATTTGGATATTGGAACATTTAAAGTATTCCTGGAGATTCCTCAGCCTCTCCTCATTTTTTCTGAATTCTTGTTTCTTCATTCTGTTCTGCTTGAATGCTTATTTCTTCCTTCTGCTCCAAACTGTTGATGTGAGTCCTGGTTTCCTTTCCACCACTGTTGGTTCTCTGTATATTTTTCTTTATTTCACTTTGCATAGCCTTCAGTTTTTCTTCTATTTTGCAACCACACTCAACAATTCCTGTGCGCATCCTGATTACCAGTGTTTTGAACTCTGCATCAGATAGGTTGTCTATCTCCTGGTCGCTTAGCTCTTTTTCTGGAGTTTTGATCTGTTCTTTCATTTGGGCCATATTTCTTTGTCTCAGCGCACCTGTTACACAGTAAGGGGCAGAGCCTTAGGTATTCACCAGGACAGGGAAACCCAAGTTGCTGAGTCGTTGCACTCTATCTGGGGGTAGGGTCAGAGAGGGAACGATGCCACTTGCTCAGCTTTCATCCAGCTTTCAGTCATTTCCGCCACTACCCACAAGCAAACTGGGCCCTTCTGATGCTGATTCCTGGGTGGGTGGGTTTGTGTATGCTCTAGGACCCTGTGCATCTCTCCAATGAACTCTCCTGTGAGGCTGGGAGTTTCTCCCTCTGCCACAACCTTCACAGGTCTTTAGAGCCAGAGATTTTGAGGTTTTATTCCCCCCCACTGGAACCTTGGGTTGCGTGGTCTGTCTCACTCCTCAGTTGTTTCTCCTGGTTTATCTGCACACAAATGTGCAACTCCAGCCACCACCTCGCCTGCCCAGTCCTCCAACCACTGCCTTGCCACATATCCTCTCTGCCTCTCCTACCAGTCTGAATGAATATTTCTTCTTTAACTCCTTGGTTGTCAGACTTCCATACAGTTCAATTTTCTGGCAGGTCTGGTTATTTTTTGTTTCTCAATTTGTTGTTGTCCTTCTTTTGGTTGTATGAGGAGGCAAAGTATATCTACCTATGCCTCCATCTTGGCCAGAAGTGCAATATTTGCATTTTTTAAGAATATTCTTTACAATGGGAACACAAAAACACTACTGATGTGTGGACAATTTCTTGTGAACCATAGTATGTGCTAAAAGAGAATAAAGGGGGATCTATTTGAGCCTCCTCATTTTACAGATGAGTGGTTAAGTGGTATCTGAGAAGTTGTTACCTGCTAAAGGCCTCAAAATTAATCAGTCAGAGAATCAGGCTTTTAACACAGGACTCCCTATTCCCCGAAGTCAGTGTTTTTCCATTGCACTATAATGCCTGCTTCATCACAGAGCAGTAAGAAGGTCATGCAGAATCCCAGCTTCCCCAATGACTAGCTGTGCAACATTAGGCAAGTTATTTAACATCTCTAAGCTTTATCGTATTCATCTGCATTTAGGATAATAATATTTTCTATTAAGTAGGTAGGATTAAATAAAAGAATACACATAAAGTGTTTATCACAGAGCCCAAAACACAGTAAATGCTCAATAAATTTTTTAATGTATCAAGTTATACATATTACAATTAAAATATGTAATACAGATATTACACAATAATGGTACCATGTTATAATATGCATAATACATCAGTACATTCATTTTCATTATAACTATATCAGAGAAATATTATGGGAGAAGAATGGGGAATAATAAAAAAAATAAGAAGGCAAAAACAGACTACCAAGATATCTCCAAACCTTTAATTTATCTTTTTATTAGACTATAATTAACTTTATTTCATTTTCAAGCATCTTACATTAAAACTTATAAATAATCTTACATAGTTTTGAAAGTAACAGGATCCTAATCAAGTGAGAAAACTTTTTGTAGTCATTCTGAACCATATTGTAGCTTAATATAATGAACATATTTGCTCAGAAAAACTAATTTAATCACCTTTTAAAAACTGTTTATTACATTATAGACTCACAAGAAATTGTAAAGCTAGTATAAAGATGTCCCATGTATCCTTCAACCAGCTTCCCCCAATGTTAACATCTCAAATATAACTATAGCACATTTGAAAACCAAGAAATTGTATAAATTGAGATGTAATTCACATCATAAGATTACCACTTTAAAGTGTACAATTTAGTAGTTTTTAGTATATTCCTAGAGTTCCACAACCATCACCACTAACTAATCACCTTTTAAAATCACTATAACATAACTCTAAAGATTGAAAGAAAAGCTGATGTGTTCAATTTTAAAAATCTAATTAGCTTAAGTCAGAGGTAATTTTACATTTGCTTTATTTATTAATAATCCTCTTTATCACAAGTAGCACTTTCATTCATGCACATCTACAATCAACCTTTATTGAGCCCCCAGGTAAGACCTTAGATACTAATGGTGCAGAGATTTAATCTCTGCCTTTCAAACAGTTCACTGTCTAGAGGGAGGCAGACTTGTAAGTAAATATTTGTACTTCACTGTGGTAAGTGCTATAATAAGGTCCCCCAAGGCACTGCCCAGCAACACTGGGAAGGGAGTCTATACTGGAATAAGGAAGTGATCTGATGAGAGGCTGGTGATTCCTGCAGCAGGAGAAAATGTACATGCAGGATGATTGGAAACAAAGCTAAAAGGCTGTTATTAAGTAGGCAACAGGAAAAACTTGAGGTATTTTAAAACGAAATGATCAGAGTCGCATTTTGGACGTATGTGAAAGATAGGGATGGGCCCACTGCTCCACAAGAGGGTAAAACCTAGACCATTTGAACACTATATCTGGCAAGCACAAATAAGAGTGAGTCAGGGGAGCCAATATAGGAGGCTGTGATGTCTGCCACCATTGAGGCTACAGTAGGAAGAGGAAAACTGAATTCACTGAGAGCCTTATCATACCTCAAAAACACCTCAGCACTTGTAGCTTTTTGCAAGTTCCCATCTTAACCCACCTGACAGAAGTCTAACAGAGTGAGGGGTGGATTCAGCTTTGTTATGCTCCATTAAAACCCTGCTGGTCATTAAAATATTGGCATATATCTCTATCAGTCAGAAAATAGCCCTAAGAGGCTTTCCTCTTTTCCATGGAATCACTCTCAAACTCATTCCCATGCGTCACTAAATAGTATCTGACCCAGCAAAGGGACCTAGACCCAGCTCCAGTGCACTCTAGCAGAGACTTGGTCAGTGAAGTACTCACTGTGATTCATTGATGGTTGAATATTTTAAATGTCATTCCCACATAGGGGGCAAGTCCAGAGAGCTTCCTTAAACCATTAAGCCTCTACTATCACACACAGCTGCAGCAACAGAAAAACAGATCTCCAATATCCTTTCATTATCCCCTATCTGCTTCTCCAGATTGTCCCTCTAGATTCTGACCAGGTACTTCCATTTCGACCTCATTTTGCTCCATCCTGACTGTTTCTCTGATTTTGATCTTTTGTTTCTCCCTTTAGTCAATTATTTTCAGTCTCCCTCCAATTTCACTAACAGCTGTCCGCAGTAAACACTTTCCTGGCCATGAATGGTCACCATTTCCACTCAACTCCTAAGTGTCAGACCTGAAGTCACAGTAGACATACAGTCTCATTGGGTCTATTATCCATTAAGAAATAATTGCAAAAAGAGTTAACAGAAAATTCTGAACATATAGTACTCAGTCCAGACCTAAGATATCACTTTATACAGATGTTTGTATTATTACTTTAAGCTCCAATTAAAATACACAACACTCTTGTGTTAAAATTAAAGGACATGTATCACAGTGTTTTCTTGGGAACCTCCCTGCCTGGTTTCAGGAGCTGTAAACCCCCCATGGCTAAGGCTGAGTGAGCGACCTTCGGACTGTAAGCCACTAAGGAGACAAAGCTTATCTCCCTGGCAGGCGTGCCACTTCTGCTCCTTCTGCTTCATCCATAACTGGCCCCCAATGCTTGGTCCATGAGCCAATGACAGGTAAGATTCCCCAAGTGGGGAACGACCTAAGACAGGCACAATCACGTGGAGGCCCCAAAGAAGGACTTGAGGGGCTACAGCAAAAGGTGGTGATGGACCCTCACCCCTTGGCTATCCTGACATAGCCAGAGTCCTCATGCTATCTGTGAGAAGACTCCTAATCTCTTGTTTGCCTTGGTTACCCTGCCTGACTTAAGCCTGAGATAATGCCTTAAGCCTGAAACAATGCTGGTGGTGGGTGCAGCCCTGTGCTGAAAAGGATGGATTCCCCAGGTGATCAGGCCTGAGAAAGAATACATAAAATCCTGTGAAACCTGCTTTATTAAGAATGCTCTCAATTAAATGATAAGGGTCTGAGTAGGAAATGAGTTTTGCTCCCCAAAGTTTTATAGCCTTTTAGCTAACAGACCCTGATTCAGAATAAGCCCTTGTAGTTCTTTGTATGCAATCTATTGTTTGATCCCTACTGCCTGACAATGATTCATGAACTTTACCTGTATTCTTGTGCAAACTGAAACCCCATAAAAGCCTGTCAAGGCAAGGGTCGGGGCGCTCTCCCCTTGAGAGAGTAGCCATGCCGTCCATTTTCCTCCACAGGACTCAGTAGTCCATGTGAATTTGTCTTATGTCTCATCCACAATATTGGACCCCACAAGCCGGGGTCCACATCAGTGTTTTAGTATATATTTACATAAGTCATTACTGAACCTTTTTTAACACTTCCTACCACCACCAACATAAAAAGTATGGTCATCACGCAAAGAATTTGATCATAAGCAAAGGTATAACTTAGCAGTGATGGCAATTAGAAATGGTGATAATTTTTTTTTAAAAAGAACTAAAGAAAAATAAGAAATGGTGATCAGAAAATGTATTAAATGTGTGGCCCAAGGTATAAATTAGCATAAAACAAAGGAGATAATAAGAAATGAACAGAAGAACTACTGTGTCAGAAAAGATGGTAGGGACTTCCCATCAAGATGGAGGCATAAGTAGACACGCTTCACCACCTCATACAAGCACAAGAAGAATCACAACTAAACTCAAAACAAGAAACACCCCAAACTGCCAGAAAACCAAACCATATGGAAGCCCAACAACCAAGCATTAAAAGAAGCCACATTCATGCAGACAGGTAGGCTGGGCAGAGACAGGAAGCTGAGCAGGAGACAACCCAGGGCAGAGAGGAGGTGTCAGCAGAATGGGCAATACCCCATTCACGTGTGGTAGATAAAAACTGGGAGGGATACCTTGGGAGTGAGAGATCCCAGCCCCAGGACAGACCATGCAGCCCAGGGTTCCAGTGACAGGAAGATAAAGCCTCACAACTTCTGGCTGTAAAAACCAGTGGAAATTGGGGTGGCAGAAGAAACGGCTGTTTTCTCAGGAGGGTCTGTTTAAAGGGACTGCATGGTCCTAGAACTCACACAAACCCACCCACTATGGGAGTCATCACCAGGACAGCAGCTAGAAGGGCTCCAGTCACATATGGGAAGTGGGTGAAATGACTGCAAACAGGGAGAGTGCCATTCAAGCCTTTAGAGGCCAGGCAGTGTCACTGTCCCCTCTCCAATCCCTCTTCCCCTACACAGCACCACAAAGTGGTAAAGCAGGTTACCTCTCACCCTGGAGAATATCTAGGGCCCTGCCCTTTACAACTTAACAGGTAGGCTAACAGGGAGTCAAAGCAAGTCTACAAAATACACAAAAACAAACACAGGAAGGTTACGAAGTTGGGGAGACAAAGAAATATGGCCCAAATGAAAGAACTGAACAAAACCCCGCAAAAGAACTAAGCAAAATGGAGATAGGAATTTATCAGATGCAGAGTTCAAAACACTGGTGATCAGGATGCTCAGAGAAATCACTGAGGACAGCAAACACTTAAGAAAAGAAATGAAGGCTAAACAAAGTGAAATAAAGAAAAATCCACAGGGAACTAACAGTGAAGGGAAGGAAGCTGGGGTTCAAATAACAATTTGGAATATAAGGAATAAATAAACATGCAATCAGAAAAGAAGAAATAAGAATTCAAAAAAAAGCATGGAGAATATAAGACAACTCTGGGGCATCTCCAAAAGTGTCAATGTCTAAATCATAGGGATGCCAGAAGGAGAAGAGAAAGAGCAAGAAATTGAAAACTTATTTGAAAAAGTAATGAAGGAAAACTTCCCTTATTTGGCAAAGGAAATAGACATACAAGTCCAGGAAGCACAAACAAGATGGACCCAAAGAGGATCACACCAAGACATATAATTAAAATACCAAAGGTTAAAGATAAAGAGAGAACCTTAAAAGCAGCCAGAGAAATGCAGACAGGGTCCTACAAAGGATTTCCCATAAGACTGCCAGCTGATTTCTCAAACAAAAGTATTTTCTTTTCTTTTTTTAATCTATTTTATTGATTATGTTATTACAGTTGTCCCATTTCCCCTCCTTCATTCCCCTCCACCATGCACAACCCCTCCCACCCCCATTCCCCCCCTTTAGTTCATGTCCATGTGTCATAAGTTCTTTAGCTTCTACATTTCCCATACTATTCTTGCCATCCCACTGTCTATTTTCTCTCTACTGTCTATGCTACTTATTCTCTGTACCTTTTCCCCCTCTTTCCTCCTCCCACTCCCCTGTTGCTAACCCTCATTATGTGCTCTCCATTTCTGTGGTTCTGTTCCTGTTCTATTGTTTGCTTAGTTGGCTTTTGTTTTAGGTATGGTTGTTAGTACCTGTGAGTTTGCTGTCTTTTTACTGTTCATATTTTTTATCTTCTTTTTCTGAGATAAGTCCCTTTAACATTTCATATAATAAGGGCTTGGTGATGATGAACTCCTTGAACTTGACCTTATCTGAGAAGCACTTTATCTGCCCTTCCATTCTCAATGAAAGCTTTCTTGGATAGAGCAATCTTGGATGTAGGTCCTTGCCTTTCATGACTTGGAATACCTCTTTCCAGCACCTTCTTGCCTGGAAGGTCTCTTTTGAGAAGTCAGCTGACAGTCTGATGGGATCTCCTTTGTAAGTGACTGTCCCCTTATCTCTAGCTGCTTCTAGAATTCTCTTCATTTGAATCTTGGCTAATGTGATTATGATGTGTCTTGGTGTGTTCCTCCTTGGGTCCAACTTCTTTGGGACTCTCTGAGCTTCCTGGACTTCCTGGAAGTCTATTTCCTTTGCCAGATTGGGGAAGTTCTCCTTTATTATTTGTTCAAATAAGTTTTCCACTTGTTGCTCTTCCTCTTCCCCTTCCGGTACCACTATAATTCGGATGTTGGGATGTTTAAAGATGTCCTGGAGGTTCCTAAGCCTCTCCTCATTTATTTGAATTCTGGTTTTTTCATTCTTTTCTGTTTGGTTGTTCCTTTCTTCCTTCTGGTCCACACCATTGATTTGAGTCCCAGTTTTCTTCCCATCACTATTGGTTCCTTGTGCATTTTCCTTCATTTCACTTAGCATAGGCTTCATTTTTTCATCTAATTTGTGAGCAGAATCAACCAATTCTGTAAGCATCCTAATCACCAAGGCTTTGAACTGTGCATCTGATAGGTTGTCTATCTCTTGGTCGCTTAAAAGTATTGGCTCTGTGGGTTTGATTTGTTCTTTCGTTTGAGCCTTTTTTTTTTTTTTTTTTGGTCTAGTTGCACCTGTTATGTATGAGGGGCAGAGCTTTAGGTGTTCACCAGGGTGGGGCAACCCAGTCACAGACTTGTGACGCTGTATGCGGGGGCAGGGTCAGAGAGGGAACAATAGTGCTTGCTCTGCTTTCTCTCAGATTTCAGTCCCCTCCGTGAGTCTGGGACTCTCTCCCGGCACTTCAACCCCCACAAGTGTTTTTAATCAGTGCTTTTAGGTTTTATTTCCCAGCACTGGGGCCCTGGGTTGCTCAGTGTCTCGCTGCCCATTTTCACCTGGTTTACCTGTGGGTGAATATGTGACTGCAGTCAGCCACCTCGTGCGCCTCGCTGGGTCTGTTCATTGCCTCCCCGCACCCAGTAACTGCTGCCTGTGCGCCTGGGGTGTGCCAATCGCCGCCTGAGCATGTGGGACCACTAGCCACTGCTTTTTCCTGCCACAATTCCTCTCCACCAGCCACTGACTTCGCCCCTCTTACCGGACTGGGTAAATCGTTGTCGGACTTCCATACAATTCAATTTTCTATCTGTTCTGGTTGTCTTTTTGGTTCTAAATTTTTGTTGTCCTTAATTTTGGATGTGAGAGGAGGCACAGTGTGTCCACCTACTCCATCTTGGCTGGAAGTCCAAAAGTATTTTCTGGCAAGAAGTATTCAAAGTGATAAAAAGCAAGGACCTATAACCAAGATTACTCTATCCAGCAAAGCTATCATTTAGAATAGAAGGGCAGATAAAGTGTTTCCCAGGCAAGGTAAAACTAAAGGAGTTCAAGATCACCAAGCCATTATTACATGAAATGCTGAAGGGACTTATTTAGGAAAAAGAAGAATATCAAAATTATGAACATTAAAATCACAACAAACTCAGAACTACCAACAACTGAATCTAAAAAAACAAAGGCCCTGGCTGGTGTGGCTCAGTGGATTGAACACGGGCCTGCAAACCAAAGGGTCACTGGTTCAATTCCCAGTCAGCGCACAAACCTGGTTTGCAAGCCAGATCCCCAGTAGGGGATGCGTGAGTGGCAACCACGCACTGATGTTTCTCTCCCTCTCTTGTCCCTCCCTTCCTCTCTCTAAAAATAAATAAATAAAATCTTTTAAAAATAAAAACTAAGAAAACAACCAGAAAAGGAAGAGAATCACAGATCTGGATATCATTTAGAGGATTACCAGCTGGGAGGGGGAAGAAGAATGGGGGGAAAGGTGCAGGAAATAAGAAGCATAATTGGTAGGTACAAAGTAGACAGGAGGATGTTATGAAAGGTATTGGAAATGGGAGAAGCCAAAACTTCTGTGCATGACCCAAGGACATGAACTGAGGGGAAGGGGTTGCTGGAGGGAAGGAGGGTACTGGGTGGAGGGGGGGCAGAGGGGAAAATATTGAGATAGCATAATCAATAAAATATACTTAAAAAAAGAAAAGATGGTAGGAAATAAAATTGTGGAATCTAGGAAGTAAAGAGAAAGTAGTTTATCCACTTCTGTCATTTTCTTTCTACCAGGAACTAAAGGTATACTATGTGAGATATGTTTTATGAG
Source organism: Anoura caudifer (assembly GCA_004027475.1). Taxonomy (NCBI): domain Eukaryota; kingdom Metazoa; phylum Chordata; class Mammalia; order Chiroptera; family Phyllostomidae; genus Anoura; species Anoura caudifer. The sequence continues at coordinate 54,711 of PVKU01007834.1, forward strand.
ATTAAGAGTAGGAATAGTCCATAATATTTTATGATACACTAAAAAATCTAATTTGCAGCAGGACAATATAATATCTCTCTTAAAAATAATCAGATTATAAAGTGTACCCAATATTAAAATTGGAATGAGTAATGTGTTCTCCTTTATCATAAAAATTATTAGAAAACAATTCTTAGATGTGCTTTCTTACTGTGGCTATTCATTTAAACAAGCTTATCTAAATTATCCAAGGTATATTTACAAATAAGCAAAAAAAGTATCAATTTTTTTCATATCAGCTATGCTGCTTATGAAATCTGATACTGCACTGCTTGGTTCAGTATCTTATGTCCTGCAGCCTCACCAAGCAAATTCCTATTAACTTTTTTAAAAAACCTATTTCACATGTATTGAAATCTAAAGCTTAGCATAGATGAAAGAAGTTGCATTGTAGTGCTAGAACTACCTCATGTTTTGATCAGACTTTTATCTCTCAACAACCAACTTCTGAGCAGCTTCCCAAATAGTTGATGGGATGTTCTGTTGCACAGATGAATGTGTACTGTAAAACTTTAGGCTCAATAAGCCTTCAAATATCCCAGACATTATTGCCAGTCCACAGAGTCCTCTGGCCTATAAAACCTCCACTTCCATAATAACTCAGGGGGATCGTTTGGATTTTTCTAGAGGCAAAAATCTGAAGAGGGCAGGCTGATGCCTTCTCCAGCCTAAATTACCCCTACAAGTACCTGAGATCCTTAGATGAAGTGATTAATTCTGCTTCCTTGTGTTGTGACCAATGTTCTTATCTACTTGACTCACATCAAGCAGGTTCTCAGTGGCATCTCCTGCCTAGAGTTTTTGGAATCCATTTGGGACTCCTAAAGCCAACTCTTCCACTTAGGTGTCCTCAAAATAAGGCTGGGACCCAGACTAGAGGCTCTTGAGCTAAATCAGGTTATAGAGAAAGAAAGATTTGCACCTGCCTGGAGGAGAAGGATAATTTGCCTGACTATGAAATGCCTGGATGAAATACCAGACTATGAGGGTTCATAAAGATTGGCTTTTTCCTACTACAAGTTCAATGAAAGTGGGCAGACTTTGAGTGTGCACTGGGGCATGCTGTTTTGTTGTACCACTCACTATTTCTTTTAGGTCTCTTGGGCCTGTGGGCCTTTGCTAATTTATCTGGCTTCTACAATACTATTTCACAGCAAGCCTCCTTAATCTCTCCAACAAAGTGGAGTGCCTGTATTTGTCAGTCGTTCCCCTATTCATCAGTCTTTAGACTATCCCTTCTTTTTCTCCTTTTCTGGGCAAAATAACCTATTAAGCATTGGCATTCTGCCGAACCCCAATTGCCCAAATGCCAAGCAATGCTCTCTTGGAGGCTCCCATTCCCAAAGCTCTAGCCTGGCATTGTTTTCAGGGCTAAAAGTGCCCCCTCTGTAGGGCTGGGAACTTCAGAGCTGGCAGGCCTCGGCTCACTGGGGAATCCAAAGCAGCACTCCTTCATCCTCCAGCAAAGCTATTTTTGGTGGCCACTTAGGTTTAGGAACAGAGCTGTTAAGTGTGCCTTTCAGGACTCCATGGGTCACATTTCCTAACTGTTAACGCACAGTTTAGGTGGCACTGTATTGGTCAAAGGATTATCAAACATCAGCTAAATGTTGGAATTGGATAACCTCTTTTCTGGTTAGATAACTAAACTGATGCCAGAGATGAGGACTTGGAAATGAAATTCACATGTAGTTGCTGCAGTCACAGAATTAAGATTGATATCTGATCTAACTTTTCATTATATGGTGCCATTGCTTTGTGAAGAATCTTAATTTGTGTTACATGGTTTTGGAATTAGATTTCATTCAACATCAGCTTTATGCATTTATTTTAGTTTAGACTGACTCCTCTGAACATGTCAAGAATGATTAAAATTTGCTGACAGTAATTTTTCCTTAAAAAGTAGATTTCTGTTGTTTGATTCAACTTCACCAGAGTAAGTCAAATAAACATAGTAAAGGAAAAACTAAGTATATTTAGCTTTACATTTTTAGCTCTTCTACCTAGAAGTAGCCTGCTGTTACCTCAGACTGGAATGCCCTTTACCCATCCCCCCATAGCCCATTTTCTGCTTTTGGAACTCTTTCATGACCTAGTTCAAATTTTGCCTCCTTTGAGAAATGTTTATTAATTTTGAGTCCCCCACATTTGCACAGCCACAGCATATCACCTTGTCTTAGCCCTGAAGTGCAGGATGTTTTACAGTTTGCTATTAACATGTTTGCAATCCCTTGGCTCTCTTAGGGGCTTTTACTCCTTCCTAATCCCCCAGTGCTTTGAGTCATGAAGATTTTCTTGAAAATCAATATACAAATGTAAAACAATGTATTGTTTTTAGGTCACGAAACACAAAATTAAAACTAACCAATAAATACAAGGGCATCAAACAGGAATTATGACCCACTGTAGAATCTTTAGAATCCTGCCCACTTGAAGAGAGGTATGCAGATCTGCACATAACCTAACTCTTACAGGGGTAGAGAATCAGTTAAAGCCATTGCGAAGAAAGTCAAAGGTTAGAAATATGAGATTAACTCTTGACTTCTCCCCCTCACTTTTTATATCTAGTCAAACAATAAGACTCATCAACTTTATCTACATAACCCAGTAGTGGTGATTGTCAAACCTCAGCAAGCATAAGACTCACCTGAAACACTTGTTAAAACATTGCAGAGCTCTATCTCCCAAGTTTCTGATTCACTAGATCTGCAGTGGGATAAGAATTTGCATTTCTCACAAGTACCCAAGTGAAACTGATGCTGCTCATCCACAAACCATACTTTAAGAAGCCACTGCTTTAATCCATCCCCTTTTCTGTTCCCCTTGCTTTTTAGAAGGTTCGCAATTTCTGCAAGAGTTGTGGCACAATAAGATGGTCCTAATAAAGCGTAATAGCTGTTTGGTCCTGATATTGAATGGTTTCCCTTGGTGGGCAGTGGCTGAGGCTTTGAAATTATTCTTAACATATAGGAATGAATCCTAATGCATTTATGGAGTGGTATAGTATCTCTAAATATGGACCAGCAGATGAGGCCATGGTTAGGCAGGGAGTCAGAAGGACAGGAGGGGGAATGAAAGCTATAATCACTGTCAAAGGGGTGTTTCTGTAGACAAGTGAATGAAGCTATTGTACACAAACCCAGTAGTTGCCAAGCATGTGGCCTAATTATTTTTGTCTGTATGAGCATGGCACGGAAGGATCTCCTTAGAGGACATGATACACACGTTGTGTTTAGTTTGATGTTGACAAGCAAAAGCCTGGAGAGTTTGAACCTAAGAGTCTACAAGTTCCTGCCTTCCAAATCTAGGATATGATACAATTAAGTTGGAAAGACCATGATAGTAAAACACCATTCTTAGAAACAGTAAATCAATTACAATTGGTGAAAGACCAATGCAAAGGCTCTATTTTGTTCAAAATATTGACAACAATAATGAGGATCACAAGGTGGCCTTGGGAGACAAGAGATCCATAAGTTAAATCTAGAGATTGTTCTCCCACAGAAACTGTTCTCCCTAGTCTATCTTTGGCTCTACTTATACTTAAAATGTTTGTAAAAGTTCAAAAACTTATACTGGCCACCAGGGTCTAGGATCTTAAAGGAATGGAAGATCCAGCTACGACAGACATATGACAAGGTGTTTTACTTGCTTAGGGAAAACACCATTCCCTCTGCAACACAGGACTGGAGAGGCTTTAGTACTCTCTATATTTCTCAGCTGCATGAGAAAACCATTAAGGTGGTTGGCCTGAGCCCCAAAGGTCAAAGGCCAGAGAACAATGGGGCAAGAACTGTCCCCTGACCTCCAGGAAAGCAGCTCCCTCCTCCTAAGCACCACATAGGTGAGATACTGAAGCTGAAAGACTACTGCCAATCTTCCATGACATTCTCATCTGTTGTACAAGCTCTGGTGAGACACAGCTGAAGAAGAGTGACCCTCAAGAGGGTGTTCCATGAAACAGGGTCCGCAGAGTCACACAGAATGTTACAGATGAGGCAACCAGAGAGAGAGGATCAAGTCAGCTTAAAATAGACATAATTAGAAACAGGTTGGGAAACATGGCTCACTTTCTGTTGAGCAAAAGGTTAGAAAATGAGGCTGTAAGGAGAGCATTTTATATGATAATGACTTAGAGGAAAGGATTAAAGGAGGTTTCTGTGGCCTATACTCAGTATTTTAATTCTGCCAGACCTCTACTGCTCCATTAAGCACTATACTACACAGTATTCACTTAACCTAAGCCTTCTAAATCTGCAATGATGGGAGGAGAAGAGGGACCCAAAAAGCTTGAAATCCTACAAGATAAATTTAAAAAATCATAGGAGCTCTACTAATTCAACAAAAGATAATTGCAGAAAATTATCAGAGACCTCAAGGCTCCATAAAGAACACACTTACATACTATACTTCTCACCAGGGAGAGGGGTGCTGAGCAAAATGGTTTGGAAATGGATGGGCTGAAACCATAACAAGGGTTATACAGTTGTTAAAAAATGTTTATTGTTCTCAGGTATAAGACATTTTAGTGATGAAGCTAACACGGCAATCTTGTAGCACAAACTAATCAGAACAAATATTTACTGAACTATAACTATGTAAAGCCCTGAACTAGGCAGCAAATTCTTAGGTCTTAAGAATTAGTTCTCTTAGTCTCTTCTTCATAAATTCTAAAGTATAATCTACCTGAAAATAAAGTTCTTAAAATAATCCAAAATATTTTAACATAGTAATTATTACATCACTGGTAAATCACTTCTAAAATTAATGCCTTGCTTCCTCTTATTTTGAGTTACACATTTTATTTCTATATATAAACCACTACAAACACATAAAAAAATGACTGCTTTTTGTCTTTAGGTTGTATGATTTTATTTTGGCAAACATCTTTTTTTAAGTGTCATACTAATGATAGCACAGACATGATAAATGAGTCTCTGGACAATGTAACAGAAGACTCAAAAACCACATGCTTTTTATTTTACACTATGTTGAACTGCCTCATCTAGTATCTTCATTCCAAGCATTTAATAGAATGCAAATTCATACAAATAGCATTGGGGTAAAATCTGCTGTGTTGAATGCTTCTAGGTTTCTCTTGGATGCCACTGACACTTCCTTAAACAGTACTTTTACAAATAGAAAAAGAATAAGAGCAAAAATACACATCTAGAATTTACCTTCTGTACCAAAAAAAAAAAAAAAAGGCTGATTTGCCTTCATTTTATATAATAAATGTTTTAACATACAAATAAAGAAATAGAATACCAGTGCTGTTAGGATTCTAGAAGGCTAATTTTGGAACTATCTTAGTATCAAGAATTAGTCTGACTTGTTATTGTAACAGAGACCTTGATACAGCATAATTACTTTCTCAAGCAAAATTTAAAAAAAATATTCATGAAAACACAACAGCTTTATGTCCTCTTCCATGAATAAAATTATCCAAATTCTCTAACAACATCCCTTTTGCATTAATGAAACCAAGGATTCCACTTACCAAATATGAAGCAGAAATTCTTAAAAAAAGACAAACCACAGTCTAGGCAATAAGTGCCCATCTAAAGCCAAAGACTTGGTAGGGTAGAAAGAAAGCAAACCTGAACTCTTAAAATTTAAAGAATAATTCTAATAAAGATTCCAATTATCCCAGCCTTGGATTTTACAATTTCATTGACATTTATTTCTTAAGGGAACTTGTAGCTTACGTAAAACACTTCTCAATCCTATTTTCAATTTGCATAGAATTAGGCACAATTTAAGTATATTACTCTGTTTAAATGTTCCTTATTATTTGTAATATTTCCAAATAATTTTCTCTTTACTATGAAATAGGTATTAACATTCCCATTTTATAGAAGAGGAAATTAAGATACAGACAAGTGAAGTGACTTAGGGAGTCAGAATGGATAAAGAACAAAGATGGGATTTAGAAACAAAGAGGATCAGGAATTAAATATAATACAACCACCTGCTAGCTTTGAGCAAGTCCCTTCATCTGGGCCTTTCATTTGTATTATGAGGATAATATCACCTACCTCTCAAATGGTTGATATAAGGTATAAGCAAAGCACCCAGCCGACAGTCTTATACAGAGTTAGCCATTCAAGAAACATTGGCTCTGCCACCAACCCACAATCCCATTTTCTTCAGCTGGTACAAGAGGTACAATGTTGTTGTGAGGTACATGAGATAATATAACTCAGGTAGAGTGCCTGACAAGTACAGGGCTTAATACATTTGTTCTCTCCCTTAATATTCCCTCCCTTACTCTTATCTAGATCCACAGTTAATAAGTGGCTGAGCCACAATCAAATCCAAACCTTGGTTCCACTTTAGAATTTCCCCTACACACACACACACATTTTATTAATGGTAGTACCTTATTTGACTTCAAAAACTAATTTAACCTAGCTGTTTAATCAGTAGTTATTTCAATATGTTCTCAGTAAAATCAAATTCATTTCTAGGGTAGCTCTACTTTTCAATAATCACAAAAGTGATTAATATTTCTGACTTAAAAGTATGTATTTTTAACATATTTCTACTGGCATTTATAAAATATATATGCTTAATATTTTATAAACTGTTATAACCCAAAATATAGTTAAAAATATATTCCTTAGGATTTCATATGCCTAAGCATTTATATGACTCGATTTATGATACTGAATTCAAACATATTAGGTAGCTTTTTCATTTTTCCTATTTTTCTCCCAAATAAAGTAACAAGTAAGGTAGTAAATGTGGTAAATGTAGTAAAAATAAATATAGATATACATAAAATGAAACAGATTTGTGAAAAATATGGACCAGATCTGCATTAATGAGACAATGACCTTCAAAACTGGCAGGGAGCTATTAACAATGTTCTTCACAGGGGAGCAATTATACGCGTACTACAACCCTCCTATGTGTAAGTACTTTCATTTCTCATGGTCTACAAACACATTTGCATATCACAAAGAATAAAAGAATAGTCTGGTAACTTTGGCAACCTTCACTGAGAGGATATAAGGCATTTTCATCACCTTAATAATCACATCGTAAATGCCAGATCAGTGTAACTGCTGCAATATGAAAGGCTAGACCAATACTTCTGACAGAATTTCCTACAAATGTGGCTATTACAACTCTAACTCTGATACATTTCTGATTCTGTACTACACTGAGTGGTCTCTAATTATGTCAAGAAGCACTGAAATCTTTCTAAAATACATACTTTATTTAAACAAAAAATATGGCATATAATACTTTAAGAAAAAAGTTCAAATTGTCACCAGATTTAAATATACAGTACTGCAATTCCTAAAATGTTGGGAATATTGCTTTAACCTAATAAGTAGCTCACAGTTTCTTTCAATACTGATTTAAAAGACCTCATGCCCAGTATTTTACAAATAAGCATACAAACACACAGAGAAATGCACAAGAGGAAAAGATGCTAAGAAAAGCTCAATGTCTAAATGCTCAGACAAGCTATATAAACAAAATGCTAATTTCACATAAGATACTCTTTTCTTACATTTCCTCACATAGGTAAAAGCAAAAGCAATTCACAATAATGTTGCCCCAAAATAACAATATTACATATTCTTTAGAATTCCTGTGTTTTTTAGATTTCATGCAAGAATCACAATGCACAATCATTAACATGTCTAGACAGTGGACACTCACTATCGTATGGTCATATTACACTAAGCTTAATTTTTTAATTTTATTTCCATTTTTTCTAAATTTTTATAACATTAAATTATAATAAAGTAAGATCATCAGGAAAATAAACACAACCATATAGTAAGCACAAATCCAGGAAGTCCTGCTTAACTCAAAAATAGTATTTTCTCAATGGTAATAAAAACTACCCACAACTGTAATACCATTGAACCAACTTTAAAGTTTCCACTAACTGGGGGAAAAAAAAACAACTGCCTTATTGTAATACCTTAAAACCATAAATTTATCACTAGTGTAGTGGAGGCGTGAATTGTGTTTCATTTTTACTCCACACCTTGGGAAAAGTTAACGACCTGCCCTAGAAATTTTATTTCACCATATGTATACCCCAAAAGTATTTTTAGGACTCATGAAGTCTAAATCTTATACTGCCCTTGATATTCTATTGTGTAAATGTTTTAAATTTTAAAACAAAAAGATAAATACTTTAAAAGTTCTATACAATGTATTCAAATGGTGAAAATGTCAACTCGATCGATGTTTTCTCCTCCCCCACTAAAAAGCGAAAAACTGTAAGTGACACAAAAGATACAATAGAAACAAAAAATAACCACTTATTCAGTAAGGAAAGAAATACATAACATCTCTATCATATTCAACTACAACAATCCTTTCACTAGATGGCTAGCATCTTTATGACTGTTTAATCTGTACTTAAGTGGCCTTAAAAAGAGATTTTGTTCTCTTTCTCTACCCTCATGGATCTTTGGCAGCAGTCATCACTTATGCCCAGAGCTGGTTTTAGTGGAGGGCAGGGAGCGGGGAGGGTAGTGGAGAGAAGGCTGAACAGAGCACGCAGTCAGCAGAGGCAGCTGCTCTCATACACAACCCAGCGTCTTTCTCCCACACCGCTATTTTCCGCTATCGAGCATTGTCAGCAATAAATAAACAAACTAAAATAAATAAGGGGGGGCGCAGAGAGACAAAGAGGGTAGGACCCAGGGCGGACAGTTTTTGTCTGACACATCTGAGGCGAGAAGCCCTCTAATTTCTTGCTGCAAATAGGGATCAGGTGAGACCCTTCTGGGTCCAACTCAATTTGCTTCTCCAGAAAGAACAGTTTCCGGCAGCAGTGAGAGCAGGATCCACCCGGCTGCTGAACTAAACACTGGAGCATTGTCAATGTTTTTTGTTTTTTATCTTTGACTTTATAAGGAGGAGAGAGGGCTGTGACTGCGTTCCTGGGAAAGACTATTACTCCTTACGTGCCACACAGCAGTAGTGAAGGAACATAAGCCAGAGGTTGTAAAAAATCCCTTCAAAAATACCAGGTTCTGTAGAAATGCTGTGCAGCGTTATCGTATTGTTGGTGTTCTTTGTAAGTCACTGATTCTTTCTTACCACGGTCAACCCTCAAATAGCTGGGTCTTGTTGCTAAATCTTCACCTCACGACCCCCAGAACTGACCAACAGAATAAGATTTGGGGAACGAACGGCGGGAGGGAGACCTAGACCTTTAACACCCAGAGAGCTGGTTGGGTTCCCTTCCATAGGCCACTCTGCATGGGCTGCGCGTTCAGTTCTACCTTCGGAAAGCTCTGACTCAGAAATGCTGGGCGGGAGGGGGGGGCGGTGAATTATGACACAGACCATTATCCTTCCAACCGAAGAGAGATAAGAAAAGCCTGCTAGCCGTCCTTAACGGGCCGGAGAATCAAAGCCTGCGTCCCCCGACGGGGCGGCCGGGGAAGGAGCCTCCAGCCCTGCCCGCCTCCCTCCGCGGAAGATGCTCCCAACCTGGGCTGGCTCCAGAAGCCAGGATAGAGCACCCTTACCCTGGGAGAGAGAGGGGAATGAGGTGGGGGTCCGGGACTCTGGGACTTGCCCCGCGGAGGCGCCAAGCACCCAGTGCCCGGGCCCAGACAGGGGCTCCGGCAGAGGCGCTCTGCAACCCGGTCATCCTCCGCAACCAGGGGCGGACAAAGCTTTGGGGTAGGGGAGCGACTCTGAGGTAGCAGTCGCGGGCCAAGTTGGCCAGACTCGGGTGACGAGGGGGTCCCGCCGGCAGGGCGGCGCGGCACTGACCTGGATGGTGCAGGTGTACTCGCTGTCGTCCAGCAGCCGCACGGTGCAGCTGTACTCGCGCTCCAGGCTCCTGCTGCTGCCGCTCATCAACCTGCTCAGCATCTTCCCGCCCGTCCGCCCCCGGGAGAGACGCCGCGGTGCTGCGGTCCCCGGACGAGGCGCCACTCAGCCAGGCAGCTCCGCGCCGAACCCGGGCACCAGCACCATCACCACAGCCAGGTCGCCGCCGCTGCTTCCTGCTGGCCCAGCTCCTCCTTCTCCTTCTCCTCCTTCTCCTCCTTCTCCGCCACCGCCTCCCCTAGCCCAGAGCAAACACCGCACTCTCTCTCCTAGGCGCCCCAATGCTGGTGCCTAGCTCGTGGGGCGGGGCCTCGGCCGCAGGGGGCCCAATGGGAGTCAGCGCGGCGGAACCGAGTGGCAGACAGTCCAGCCAATAGATAGAGTGTATTGGAATGATGGACAAGTTGGGAAAGCAATCATGGGAGAGCAGTCTGAAAGAGCCAAACTGGACCAGCCCTCTGGAGTCCTGAGCTAGGGTCTTTCCTACTCCGCCGTTTCTACAAATGCTATTTCTCCTCCTCTAAGCAAGTGTGGGCCCTCGGCTGGATCGTCGCCTGCTGTTTGGAATACATTGGGCTGTGCTTCAGAAGTCAGGTCCTATACTCTGCAACGCCACGGTTCCCGCCCTCTCGCGAGCCCGGGAGGTGCTAGATCACAATCCCGGCACCTGCAGAATGCAGGCACCTTCCGCTCTGGACTAGAAGGCTGCCCCCACCTGCACTCCGCCCCAAGTCACCCCAACGAGCCTTTCTGCTCTAGCCCTCTTATTTTGGAGAACAACTGTTTCCAGAAATTACTTAAGTAAAAGCTGGATGGTTCACAAAGGTTTTTAAGCACCCAGGTTTAATCCCTAGAAAACTCTTAACAACCTTTGCCTGCTTCCTTTTATTTTCAGAAGACAAAAGGAGAGTCAGGCGTGCTCCTTCAGCCGGCAGGGAGCAGAGGAAGCGATGGATCAATTTCCTGCACCTTTAAAACTACTACTATGTCTGCAGACTTCTTCAACAAAACACAAAGAAAAAAATCATCTGTCCTCTGTGATCCCACATCTAAGCACCTCATGTTATTTACGAAAACTTCACTAAGAGATAACATTCTCCCGCAAAATTTTTTGATGGAAGGAAATGCTCTAAAAGAATCATATCAACACAGAACATTAATGTCGTGATAAATATGTTCATTTAAAAATAATGAAATATGCATAATTTCCTATTTTTATTTATACCGATCTTGTTTATTTACACACATAACAAAAATGAATCCCTACAATGCCCTAAAAATATACAACCTCTAAAGTATGCTTTTCCCCAGTGTCTTTGGATTCAGTATTTCTACCAATGTATATGCTTAGAACTCTCTTCTCACCCTTTCTGTTATCATATCAGTAAACTGGACTGCTTTTTAAATTACTTGCATTCTTCCAGTAGCCTTCAATAGCCATAAGAGGGAGTTCCTCTTGTCAATACAATCCTTGAACCTAGAGCCAGTGAGTCAAATACTCTAAACATAAAACCAAGTGTGAGTTCTTCTACTCTGTAGCCTTAGCAGGCAGCGTGATGCCTAAAACAAAATAGGTATCCAATAAATGTTTGTTCAATAAAGTAAATGGAATTGATAATTATTTTACAGCATCTAAATCCCAGGGGAAGATCTGTAAAGAAACTAAGAGACTTTCAAGAAGGTCCTGAAGATGAATGTAATTATTAATATGCCAAAGTGATATTGTATGAAGCTCAGCTTTGTTGTTTCATTAAGAGAAGTAATGAGATTTCAGACAGGCAGAACTTTTGTTGAAAGAAAAGTGCTATTTGTTATAGAATCTATAAGAGCAAGAAAAAACATATCCCAGAAGGTAGAGGAAGAACAGAAGTGTGATGGTAGGGAAGTGTCTTTAACAACTTATGCAAATAAGCAGCTGTTAGAATAAAAATGCAAAGCATCATGAATTCAGAAAAACTCTAAAAAAGTGAATGCAATCTTTTTTCAAAGTATGACCATAGATGCAATCAACAGAGAAGAGACTGACTGCTATGCCAATGCATTAAGTAACATCCCTGCTCAGCCTAAGAAAATCATGTTAGCTTAGATGTTCACCTCATTAAAAAAACAAGGTAGATATTTATCCATGTTTATGCATAATATCCATAAAAAGCTTCAAACTCTCCCTTACACTCTGATACAGGACATGTTGTGCCCTGGCTGGTGTGGCTCAGTGGATTGGGTGCTGGCCTGCAAAACAAAGGGTCTCTGGTTCAATTCCCAGTCAGGGCACATGCCTGGATTACGAGACAGATCCCCAGTCCGGGGTGCAGGGGAGGTTACCACACATTGATGTTTCTTTCCCTCTTTTTCTCTCACCCTTCCCTTCCCTCTAAAAATAAATTAATTAAATCTTCTTTTTAAAAAAAGAAAACAGAGGGTAGACAAATAATGGAAGAAAAGTAAGAATCAATCAATTTCTGGTTACATATATTTCTTTACAAGGTTCAAGAGCAGAAGTGTAAGGGCAACTAAAAAGAAAGGGTTCATATCTATATCAAACTGAGGAATACTTTGTTTACCTTTGTTTTTCTCAAGTCTATGGAGCAGGATGCCCAAGATAGAAAGGGTTTGTTTAATAAAAGGCCTCTTGAGGGCGGTCTGGGTGGAAGGGGGCAAAGGAGAAAATAATTGGAACCACTGTAAAGCATAAAAATAAAAATAAACATTTAAAAAGGTCTCTTGAGAATCAGTGTCATAGCTTTCACGAGTTTTTGAGTTAATGGAGGCAATATTTAAAGTAAAATTGCCAACTATTGTACAATGACTCAGAGCTCCTCCCTTCCAAATTATCAGGGTGTCAACTCCCCTTACAGTTTCCCACACAGTACTTCCCCAGGGGAGGTACTGTTACCCACATATGCCTAAATAACTGAACTACCCCTAACTCTGCTTCAGATGTCCCATACCCTGATGTTCTGGGATACTGAGCTCTCTCCAGCCAGTACAACCTTCAGCATTGCCTTGAGATTTGTCAGGAAGGGGAACCACCCTCTCTTCACCAGGACATCACAAACAAAGGCCCTTCCCCTCAAAATCTCCTCATAGCACTGCTAAGATCACTGTTTTATACAACAATATTAGAAAGAAAAAATAATCCAGAGTACTCTGAAAGTATGATAATGGCTACTCTCAAAGGCCCTATGAACTAGACACAGGCCTGCTTCAGTGTCAACATCCATGTGGCTGAAGATAGCTACCCTCTTCATCAAGAGTTCCGCTGACCATGTCTTGGGCATCAGGCCCAACCACCTTCAAACTGAGAAGAAAACAACTCACCTCACCCAGTTTAAGGTCCACTTTCAAAGTCCCATTTTCTGTCCCAGGTGCTGCCTGTCCCCAGGAAAACTGACCATGGGAATATCTAGTTTTTTAGAAGAAACCCCACCCTACACACCCCAAGGATGTGACCTTCACCTCGGACCCAACTGGGCTATCACCTTAGAACATAACATCCAACATATGCACATTTTTTCACAGTTATTCATTCTGAGTTCTTCAGTCATTACATGAAGGTCCAAGTAGAACATCACCAAAGTCAGTCCAGCCCCTTTGCCTAATTATTTCTCTGGTAAGCAGTGAGGATCATGGCTGTCTTTGCTTTCCTGAATACTTTAAATCTCAGCTTCTGTTCTCCCAAAAGCAAGGACTCAAACAAGGACACTCACATCTCCACAGAAACAATATATTGACTCATACACAATCTAAATCTACAGAAAGCAGGAGCAGCTCTGTTAAGAAGCAATGCTCATGCTCCACATACAAAGATTTGCCTAGCCAAATGGAGGACTCCCCTTCTCAGCCTACAGCATCTACATTCAGGTTAGTGGTTACTTTATAATAGTTTTCCAAGAGAGTCCCACACAAGATGGACACAAAGAGGCCCACTCAAGATACATCATAATTAAAATGCCAAAGTTTAAAGATAAAGAGAGAATCTTAAAAGCAGCAAGAGAAAAGAAGTTAGTTACCTCCAGGGGAGTTCCCATAAGACTGTCAGCCAATTTCTCAAAAGAAACTCTGCAAGCTGGAAGAGATCAGCAAGAAATATTCAAAGTCATGAAAAATGGGGACCTACAGCCAAGATTGCTCTACCCAGCAAAGCTATCATTTAGAATCAAAGGGCAGATAAGGAGCTTCTCAGATAAGAAAAAACTAAAGGAGTTCATCATCACCAAACCATTATCATACAAAATGTTAAAGGGACTCATTTAAGAAGAAGATGATCAAAACAATGAACAAAAAATATGTTTCTTTCAACAATTGAATCTGCAAAACAAACTAAGCAAACAAGAACAAAGACAGAATCATGGATGGGGAGAATTTTGATAGTTGCCAGAAAGGAGGCAGGTTCAGGGGAATGGATGAAGAGGTAAGGGTATTAAGAAATACAAATCAGTAGTTACAGAATAGCACAGGGATGTAAAGTATAGTACAGGAAATCGAGTAGCCAAAGAACCTGCACATATGACCAATGGACATGAACAAAGGTGTGGAGATTACCCAAGGGAGTGAGGGGTGCTGGCTGGAGGGGGTGTGCTGGATGGAGGAGGTAAAGGGGATAAAATTGGGAAAACTATAATAGCATAATCAATAAAATATAATTTAAAAATAAAAAAACAGAGAATGCTAATTACATTTAAATTGGGGAATAATGTATGACTTTGGTAATAAAAGGTGTAAATTATGTTAATATATTAAAAGTGGATTGTTCTAACTTCTGGATGGGTTAAAAGGGCAAAGTAAAAGGGACTGGGAAAGTCACAGAAGGATCATGAAGAAGGAAGAAGCAAAAAAACAAGTAAATGAGAACATCAGTAAGTCAGATTACGTGTATACTCTTTACATGTTAAGTCTTCACACACATGGTCTTCACGTGATACGTATTCATCTGCATATCACATGTGTTTTCTGTCTCTGGACAGCATGATCAGGGTAGGATATTTCATTGGCCTGAAGAAAGTACACGCTTATATAAATCAAGCAGGCTCCTCTGGTGTGGATAAATCATTCAACGTGAAAACCAGTTTTAAGTTTAATCAATGTCTTTTAAAGTTGTTACCATGAAATATGTGTCATCTTGCAAACAGTTTATGTTATAATCTTTTGGTTAAGTTTGTCCGACAGCCTTTCCAAAGTCCAAATTTTAAGAGACTCTTTAACTGATAGATGACTTGGACTTATTCCAAGCGTCCTCTGGAATACCTCAAGTATCTGTTCTCCCTCTCTTATAAAAGAGAAGTTTTGGAAATTATTAGGCCTATTTTAAAAAAAGAAAGAAAACAATAGAATGTTTTCAATGAGGCATCAGAAACACTTATAATAGGTCTCTCAGACGTCACTGACATGCTTTATTATATTCTCCAATTATGGTTCATTTTCCCTATATTTCCAGCTAATATTTGGTCATTGTTCTGAAAACAAAATACATATGAAACAAAGTAAATTAATTCATTTATTCAAAAAAATTATTGAGGGTCTACTATGTGTAGGTCCCTATGCCAGGTGCTGAGAGAATTCAAAGATAAATAAATCATATTCTAAATCCTCACAGAATTTACAGTCCCATGCAATCTGTAAAATTTCTTCAATAACATTTATTAAGTATTCAGTTTTTATAGATTAATATGCAATACACATTGATTTTAAAAAGATATGAAGGAAAAGGCAGCAAAGATATGAGAAATAGCCCAAGGAATATAAGCAAAGAAATATATAAACAAGAGGAAATCAGAACAGCCCATATTTCTTGATTAAGAGTGTCAATGACTACTTGCTCTACAAAATGAGATTATTAACATCATTACACTTCCTACTATACTCTATATTCCAACTCTCAATTTTTGTGGCTCATATTGTTTCTGTTTTGTTATGGTTATAGTATTTAGAGCTTTAGGCAAATATATTTCCTTTAGTTGTTTAGTCTCACTTTCTGTATTCAAATGGGTTCAGTGCTTGCCACCAGTCCTTTTGTCCTAGCATCATCATTCCTGGTTTTTTTACATTTTTATTCACATTCTGGTAGGTGGGATTTCTTTGCTAAGAAGTTTGTTCAAGAATGGCTAATGACCACATTATCTGAATTCTTTAACATTGGCCTTTTGCCTTTGTACTTGAACAAATTTTTTAATAGAAATACTATGTGTGGCTCACACTCTACTTCTTTCCCTCAGAATTTTGTAGCCATGGCTCCCTTGTCTTTTTTCCTAATATTTGCTATGAAGAGTCAAAAATTTTCCCCTATGGGTGATTTTCTCAGTAATTTTTCACCTAGTGGCACATAATTCCTCCACCCCTCCATGTTTCCTGGCTATATATTCCCACTTTTTTTTGTGGTATTCAGAATTGAGCCCAGTTCTATACTAAGGTCTCTTTTCCCCTAGTTTTTTGTTTTTCTGAGCAAAATCTGTTTTTAACTACTTGCACTCTGTCCATCTCTGGTTTTCTTTAACAGTTGTTTTTGTCTGAAACAGATTCTTCATCTTTCAAAAATCTTGTTTGTTTCTGCCATGTCTGAATGGTAGTCATGTCATTATATTTCATCCAGTTCATAGTCAGCATGAGCAGACCTTTCAGACTTTCCATTTCCAGTGTTTCCGCTCCCAGGTTAAGAGTTTGGAGTTGTTTCCTAACCAATTTTCTCTAACACGAGAATGTAAGGTAAGAGGAAGAAAGGAGAGAAGTTGGGGCTGAGTGTTGCTGTTAAGAGTGCTGCTCTCTTGTGAAATTCATTTAAATTAATATCTTAGCCAAATCTAACCAGCCATAAATATATTACACTCTTGTGTAATTTGTATCAATTCTTCTGCTCAGCCTGGTTACCTGGGAAATGGAAAACTCTGGAGGCAGTCCTGTGGTTTTATCTGCAAGTTTTTATTCTAAAACAGTTTTCTTGGATTCCGCCATTCTCCACCCTCCCTAAAGTTGCTTATCTATACCTTCAGAATTCTTCACATGTTAATGAAAGAATGAGAGAGAATCCTCATAACGTTGTCAGCCCCCGTACCCCACCGTCCTTCCCTCTCTATCTGTTTCTGAGCAGTAGGGGCAGGGTGAGGAGCCACATCTTACTACACCAGTATATTGTTTCTTTTATGGGCCACTTTAAAGAAAAAAGAACATTTAATTTAGGCTTAAGTTTTCACCCTTTACCTGGTGAATTTTGGGCTTTGTTAATGTATCTTTTATTGTTGTTTTTCATTTCATTAGGTATTGTGACCATGCCTAATTTGTGTATTCTCAAAGTCTGTCCTCTAAGCTCAACAAGGTGTGAAGTAGTTGTCATCCAAAGATATTCCATAAAGAAGTTCAAATAGAAGAGAAGGGAAGAATAAATATTCCACAGTGCACATGCTAATTATTCAGTAAATGTCTGCAGAATTAATTTAAAAGTTTCCCTGAACATAGTTCAGTTAATTAAAACTGCAAATCATTATGATATCATATCATTTCAATTTTTCCACTATAGTAATAAGGGAGTACTAAATATATGCTAGACATTCAGGTACTTTACATATATTATCTAATAAAATCCTTACAACACTATGGCAAGGTTGTGTTACTGCTATCATCCCCATTTTACAGATGAGTAATTTTAGTGTAGTGTTGCAAGGATACAGCTATCAAAAGGCAAAACGAGAACTCATACCCAGGTCTCTGATACCAAAGATTGTGCATTAAAGAAATGTACTATAAAGCCTTAAAAAATTTTTCAGTGGAAAGAGCATTGAAGTTGGAGTCAGAAGATTTGAATACAAGCCCCAGACTCAATGTTATATGCTATGTAATGTTGGCAAGTCATATGAACTCCATTTCTCATTTGTAAAATAGGGATAATAATATCTTCCCTGGTACTCTGCGAGTTATAAGACTTTTGCACAAAAATGGCAGGTTAAAGCCCTGGCCAGGTAGCTCAGTTGGTTAGAGCTATATCCTGATACACCAAGGATGCAGGTTTGAACCTGGTCAGGGCACATACAACAGTCAACCAATGAATGCATAAATAAGTGAAACAACAAATTGATGTTTTTCTCTCTCTCTTTCAAATCAATAAGTAAAAAAAATAAAATTGAAAAAAGAAACAAATTTATACCATGACATACTACTGTTAATTTAAATTTCAGAACATCCTGGCACCCTTATGATTCAGATGTTGGAATGTTTAAAGTTGTCTCAGAGGTTCCTAAGCCCTTCCTCATTTTTTTCTTTGAATTCTTGTTTCTTCATTCTGTTCTTGTTGAATGTTTATTTCTTCTGTCTGCTCCAAACTGTTGATTTGAGTCCCAGTTTCCTTCCCATCACTGTTGGTTCCCTGTACATTTTCCTTTATTTCACTTTTCATATCCTTCACTTTTCCTCTATTTTCTGATCATACTTGCATGCCAGAAGGAGAAGAGGAAGAGTAAGAAATTGAAAACTTATTTGAAAAACTAATGAAGGAGAACTTCCCCAATCTGGCAAAGGAAATAGACTTCCAGGAAATCCAGGAAGCTCAGAGAGTCCCAAAAAAGTTGAACACAAAGAAACACACACCAACACACATAATAGTTTCATTACCCAAGATCAAAGATAAGGAATCTTAAGAGCAGCAAGAGAAAAGGAGGCAATTTCCTACAAAGGAGTTCCCACTAGACTATCAGCTGATTTCTCAAAAGAAACCTTACAGGCAAGAAGGAGCTGGCAAGAAGTATTCCAAGTCATGAAAGGCAACGACCTACATCCAAGATTACTCTATCCAACAAAGCTATCATTTAGAATAGAAGGGCAGATAAAGTGCTTCCCTGATAAGGTCAAGTTAAAGGAGTTCATCATCACTAAGCCCTTATTATATGAAACATTAAAGGTACTTATCTAAGAAAAAGAAGATCAAAAATATGAACAATAAAATGACAACAAACTCACAACTATCAACAACTGAACCTAAAAAAAGAAAAAGAAAAACAAACTAAGCAAACTACAAGAACAGAAACAGATTCACAGAAATACAGATCACATGGAGGATTATTAGAACGGATAGGGAAGGGAGAAAATGGTGGAAAAGGTATAAGGAATAAGAAGCATAAATGGTAGGTACAAAAGGGACAGGGGAAGTTAAGAATAGTATGGGAAATGGAGAAGCCAAAGAACTTATATGTAGGATAAGTGGACATAAACTAAGGTGGGAGAATGATGGTGGGAGGGGTGGTGCAGGGCAGAGGGGAATAAAGAGGAGAATAAAATGGTACAACTATAATAGCATAATCAATAAAATGTATTTTAAAAATATAAATAAATAAATAAATAAAATTCAGAACATGAGAAACAAAGATAAGCTTCTAGAAAGGTAAAAAGTTACAAACATTGGGATTACATTGGACATTTCAACAGCAACACTAGAATCAAAAAGATAAGTAGAGCAATACCCATTCATTCTGAGGGAAATAATTTCCAATCTACAATTCTAAATCTAAAAAACCTAACAATTAGAGAAAAGACATTTTAAACATGCAAGATTTCTCAATAATTTAACTTTTATGGACTCCTCTTCAGGATGCTCTTGAGGATGAGCTCTCCAAAAGTATGTGAGTAAACCAAGAAATAGAAACACGTGGTACATTGTGTGATGTGTTCAAAATATTGCCTGCCCTCTCTACCAAGACTAGAATTTTCCTTCCCAACCACTTGACACCAAGCTTGGCCATTGATTTGCTATGAATAATAACATATAAGAGGAAATGGTGGTAACACTGCTCTTTCTTTTCCCAAAAGATTAATTTGGCCCAGATAAAGATTGCTTCTGGGTCATGGGTCCTTATACCATAAAGTGGAGCTACAGCCAATGACAGTGAAAAATAAATCTTCTTTTTTAGAAACTTCCAGTCAAGATGGTAGCATAGGCAGACATGGCTCACCTCTTCACAAAACTGCATCAAAATTACAACTAAAATGTAGAACAGCCATCACTCAGAACCATCAGAAGTCCAGTTGAATGGAAGTCTGACAACTACAGAATTAAAGAAACTTCATCCATCCAGACTGGTAGAGGGGTGCAGATGCAAGACAGGCTGGTCCCTCACCCATGCGTGGTGGATAAAAATTTGGGAGGCATATCTCAGGAACAAGGAATCTCAGCTTCATATCAGGCCCCCTAACCCTGGGTTCCAGTGCCAGGAAGAAAAGTCCCCACAATTTCTGGCTTCACAAACCAGCAGAGATTGAGTCAGTGGAAGAAATTGCTGGATCCCCAAGCAGTTCCTCTTAAAGAATCCACACATAGATCACCTACTGAGTCTGACTCCCTCTGAGCCCCAGCACTGTGGTAGCAGCTTGAAAGGTACCAGTGGCATAGAGGAAGAAACTGAAGTATCTGGCATCAAGGCAAGCAAAGGCCATTGTCCCTTTTCTAAACTCTCCCCCAACAGAGCTGGCAAGCTGGTACCACGTCTAAGACTCCATCAACTTGGTTAACACTGTTTCACCTGCTTTGGGGATCCACAGAGACTCTGTCCACCCAACTTATGGGCCAACCCAAGATGCTTCTCCATATGAAGGGCTGGTCTTGACTCATGCTTCACAACTAACTAAATCCCCTCAAAAAAACAACAAGTGTCCTCAGTGAGGCCCAGGCCTGGCAACAGCCGGCTTAGATTCACAGCTTGGCTTCCACTGCGAATCTCCAAGTGCAACACAAGCAGTAGCCATCTCAAATTGCTTTATTGTTCAGGTAGGCGGGCCCCAGAAAAACACAGGTGGGGGCTAATCTTGGCCTGCACCACCGGGGAAGCCCCAGGACTAGCACACCCAGCCGACAGCTACAGACCACATCAGAACACCATCACCCTGCCCCTGCACAGTTGATCCTTCATGGAGGGTGGAGGTTGGAAAGTAGTCACAGCCAATCCTTGCAGCTGACTGGCCTAGATAAATTGATCTGCCAACTGCAACCGAGGCTCAACTACATGAGTGGGATGTACTCAGCCCACAGGAAGGGCATACCTTGAGTACTCAGTGGGTGATAGGGGAGGCTGTGCCAATGGACCCTACAGGATACCTACTACATTAGGCCACACTACCAAGACACAGAGTCAAAGCAGCTTTACCTAATACATAGAAACAAACACAGAGAGGCTGCCAATGTGAGGAGACAAAGAAATTTGAAAATGAAAGAACAGATCAAAACTTTAGAAAAACAACTAAAATAAATGAAATGGAGATAAGCAGTCTATCAGATGCAGAATTCAAAACACTGGTTATAAGGATTCTCAAGGGACTCAGTGAGGACCTCAACAGTATAAAAAAGATCCAGTCAGAAATGAAGGATACACTAATTGAAATAAAGAGTCATTTTCTTATGATTCTATGATGCTGAGAATTACATCTATGATTTGGAAGATAAAGAAAAATAAACAGCCAATCAAAAACAAGAAGAAAAAAGAATTAAAAAAAATGAGAATAGTGTAAGCAGCCTCTGGGACAACTCCAAGAAGTCTAACATTGGCATCATAGGAGTGTCAGAAAGAAAAGAGAAAGAGTGAGAAATTGGAAATCTGTTTGAAAAAATAATGAAAGAAAACTTCCCTAATTTGGTGAAGGAAATAGACATGCAAGTCTAGGAAGCACAGAGAGTCCCAAACAAGATGGATGCAAAGAGGCCCACTCCAGGACACATCATAATTAAAATGTCAAAGGTTAAAGATAAAGAGAGAATCTTAAAAACAGCAAGAGAAAAAAAAGTTAGTTATCTACAGGGGAGTTCCCATAACACTGTCAGCTGATTTCTCAAAAGAAACTTTGCAGGCTAGAAGGGATTGGCAAGAAATATTCAGAGTCATGAAAAGCAGAGACCTACAGCCAAGATTGCTCTACCCAGCAGAGCTATTATTTAGAACTGAAGGGCAGATAAAGAGCTTCCTAGACAAGAAAAAACTAAAGGAGTCCATCATCACCAAACCATTATTATATGAAATGTTAAAGGGACTTATTTAAGAAAAAGAAGATCAAAACTATGAACAATAAAATGGCAAAAAATACATGTCTTTCAACAATTAAATCTAAAAAACAAACTTAGCAAACAAGAAGAGCAGAGACAGAATCATAGATACAGAGAGCATTTTGATGGTTGCCAGATGGGAGGGAGGGTTATAGGGGAATGGGTGAAGAGGTGAGGGAATTAAGAAGTGCAAACAGGTAGTTACAGAATAGCCATGGGGATGTAAAGCACAGTATAGGAAATGGAGTAGCCAAAGAACTTATACACATGACCCATGGACATGCACAATGGTGAGGGGTTACCTGAGGGAGTAGGGGGAGCAGGGTGGAGGGTGGCAAAGGTGATAAAATCAGGACAACTGTAATAGCATAATCAATAAAATACAATTTTAAAAAGTTTTAAATGATGTACCCTTCAATAAAGCTGGCTTTTAACAACTGAAAGTAAAAAATCCTTTTTATTGTAAGCCACTAAAATTTTGGAGTCATTACTGAAAGAGAGAGGGAGAAAGAAGTATCGAAAGCTGACTAATATATGTAGAGTCCTAGAAATGGGGCTTAACATGAGAAAGAGAATCGTGGTGAAGTCTGATCCCAGAAGAATGACAGCTGTGAAGCATGTCTAGCAAAGAATCAAAGTCAAAATTGAGAAAATCAGAAACCTCTCAGGTGTTTTAAAGAAGATAATGTTAATAGATTAACTAATATGTGTGTCTGTAATGTGAAGAAATACACTTTGGGGGACAATTTGGTTATGAGTTAGTGACAATTATATTAAAACAAAGTAATTGAAAAGTAAAAACAAAGCATTTATTAACTTTAGAAAAAATGAAATGGAGAGGTAATCATACTATGTAAACATATAGTTATGATAATATAAGTATACAAATATATTTATATTATATTATATGGTATAAATATTAATTAATATAAATACATAAATTTAAGTAATATAAGTATTGATTTAACTACATTTAACTATACCAAAACAATGGTTAGAAAAAAGTGTGTGATTGGGGTAGACTGGCAGTTGAGGTAGTTGAATGAATACATCTGTCATAGGTAACCCAATTTTTTTAAATCTATTTTTTTAAGATTTTATTTATTTATTTTTAGAGAGAAAGGAAGGGAGGGAGAAAGAGAGGGAGAGAAACATCAGCATGTGGTTGCCTCTCACACACCCTGTACTGGAGACCTGGCTCCCAACCCAAGCATTTACCCTGATTGGGAATCGAACTGGCGACCCTTTGGTTCACAGACCGGTGCTCAATCCACTGAGCCACACCAGCCAGGGTGTAACCCTATTTTTTTTTAAGTCAAGAAGAAGCAACATAAATATGTGGAGATATTGAGAAAAATATTAAAAGAAACAGCTAAAATAGCTGAAAGTTGTTGCCTCTGGGGGAGGAAATAAGAAAATTGGAGCCTAGGGAATCACTCTTTTCTGTAATAGGCCTTACAGAAGGCTAGTTGACTCCTAAGCTGTGTGCATGTTTCACTTTAATAAACAATAAACACTAAAACATTTCAGCACAGGGGCAGCTTGAGGCTTAAGAACTCAAAAGATACAAAAAGAAAACTAATATAGTAAATCAATGCAGCACACATTTACACACCAAAAAAGAAAAAGAACAAGAACAAGAAGAAGGAAGAAAAATTAGAAAGAGGAGGGAATTTGAAAGCATTTGTACAGTATAAAGCACTGGGAATATTTACAATGACTGGAAACAAGTTAAAAGACTAAGTAGCATCGAAGCAAGAGCACAGGCTCTAGGTTCAGGCAGCCCATGGTTCAAATGCTTGTTCTGCTAGTGCTAGCTGTGTGACTTTGGAGATATTGCTAAGCCTCCACTTAGCATTTGTGAAACAGAGATAATAATGGTTCCTCTCATAGAGTTGCTGTGAGAATAAAATGAGATAAACCCTTGCAGAAAGAAAACACTAAAAAAGTTTTAACTAGTGTTAATCTCTTTTGTACCTCCATCTTCTCTATGGATTGATGAACATTACATGGATGGCTAAAAGGCAATCGGTAGAAGGGAAAATCTGAAAATCTGAAGCAAAAATCTGAGATGATACATAAACTATAGAACCATCCTCTGAATCATTGAAAACTGCATTGTGGTTGCTTCAAGCAGCGGTAATTGGTAAGCCAACTGCTTTAAGACTACAGCTGTTTCTTGCCTTTCTCTCTCCCTTTCCTTTTCCCTCCTTCATTTCTAACCATTGTCATTATCATCATCTTTGAATGTATATTAAGCATCTCATTCATTCAGAAATGTTAATTGAGGAGTGTGGAGAAGTTCTGGGCAAAGTCCTGGGAAGCCGCAGCGCTATGGCAGCACCTGCCTGTGAGCCCTGCAGGACCAAGGTGCCGCAGTGCAAGGCAATCAGTTCGCAGCGCGGGCTCCACCCCCTCTGTCTGCCCTCGAGTGGGAGTGGCCGTCCTGGCCCCTGTCTCCTGCAGCTGGCGAGGGAACTGTCAAACACACATCGCCGGGGGACAGAGGAAACCGGGTTTGCCTACTCCCGGGTCTGTGGACGAACCTCGGAGACCAGCACCAGGGAAGCAGGCGGCATTCCCGGTTGCACAGCGTGTAGGGCAATGAAAATTGGCTGCAAAGTCATCTCCTTCTGGTAGTTGCCAAGACTTCAGATCTTTTCCATTCGCCTGCTTCTTGAGTCCTATTGAGATCAGGTTAAAAATGAATTAATGCCAAGTTCATAAGAGGTTCTGGAGGCTGAGAAGTCCAAGATCAAGGGGCAGTGAGGCCATTGTCTGGTGATAAACTGGGCCAATTTTCAATGCAGTACAGCAAACAGACACCAGAAACGCAGCATATTTGAAAACAGGTGATCGAAAATTGCAGTGGACATTGAAAAACCAGACAGTAAGGAGAGTACTCCAGCAGCTCGGAGACCAGGGCGGGGGCTGAGAACCGGGGGCCAGTGCTGTTCATAAGACTCTAGGGAGGGAGCTGGAGCAACTGCTCCCTGCTCAGCCAAACAGGGTCTCGGCAGCACCGGGATAAACCTGGTTGCTTGGAATCTCACAGAGAGGAGTTAAGATCTCATATCCCTGGGAGGACTGAGGTTGGAGCTCGAACTTTTGTCTACGCCCAGGTGCCATTGTAAACAGCTGCGTGGGGATCGTTCCCACTAGCGCGCCACTGAGAGGCCCATGGTGCAGTTGCTGGGTGCCTCTATGGTCTCTTAGGCCCCCGCGCGCTGGCCAGCAGGGAGCAGCGATAAGATCTCTCGGCACCAATGTGCCATCGGAGACCTGAGTGGGCTGCTGGGAGATCTTAGACACTGGTGTGCAACCTGCGTGGGGATCGAGCCGTGCTCGCAGGACAGTTGGCACCTGTGCAAGGAAGGCTCAAAGATCATCGACGCTTGCATGCGTGCGACCACAGTTGGCGCCTGCCACCACAGGAGACACACCTGAGACCCTGTGTGGAGAGACTTGGGCTAGCTCTGAGGACAGTAGGCCAAAGAAAACTGAGTGCTGAACAAGGAAAAAAACAATACGGTCACCCCTCGGCCACCGCAATCATCAAGGCCAGAAAAACCAGCTTGGCAAGATTGATAACAGCAAGAATTGTCAGTTTTGGTGTTTTTCGTTTTTTTTATTTTTTGTGTGTTTTTTTTCTTTTTCTCTTTTTTATTACTAATTTTTCATTATTTTGATCTTTTTTACCCCTCAACTCCCTTTTGCTTCTCATTACTTCTTTCTTGTTTTTCTCCTTCTTCCTTTCTTTCCAAGCTTATCTCTTCTTCCTTTCTCTTTTTTCTTCTTTCTTTTTCATTCTGCTTTTCTTTATTCCCTTTTCATTTTTTTATTTCCTTTTCCTTCTTTTCTTTTTTCCTTTCCTTTTCTTTTCCCTTTTTAAACACCTATGAGTAAGACAAAAACAAAACAAAACAAAACAAAACAAAAAAACCCTGGAACTGTGGAAAGACCAGAGTTGGTCTCAAAGAGGGGGCATTTCAACAGCTGAGACACTGGAAGCCATGAACACCAGGATACCCGAAGGAGACAGCACCACTGAATTTCACAGGCATTCTACCACAGAAGTTCACATGATAAACCCAGGGAACCAGAACAAAATCAATTTAAGAAGCTGAGCCTAACAAGAAGAGTCTCACAAACAATGGGAAGACAAAGAAACAATCCCCAAATGAAAGAAAAGGAGGAAGCCCCAGAAAGAATGCTAAATGAAATGGAGGCAACTCAACTATCAGATTTTGAGTTCAAAGCAATGGTTGTCAGGAAGCTCCAAGAGCTCTCGATGAGCTACAAAAAACTACAGGGAGGCTACGATGAAGTCACTGCAAACTATATCAGCATGAAAAAGGAAATAGAAACTATCAACAAGGGCCAAGAGGAAATGAAAAATACAATTTCTGAACTGAAGAACACAGTGGAAGGAATGAAAAGCAGAATTGATGAAGCAGAAGATCCGATCAGCGAGTTGGAGGACCAAGTAGAAAAAAAATCCAGAAAGAGCAAGGAAAAGAGGCTCAGAAAAAATGAAGAGGGATTAAGAGAAATACAAGACAATATGAAACGTAATAATATCCATATAATAGGGATAAGAAGGGAGAAGAGGGAGAAGAAGAAAAGCAAGGGATAGAAAACCTATTTGAAAAAGTAATGGTGGAAAACTTCCCTAATTTGATGAGAGAAAAAGTCACACAAATCCAGGAATCACAGACAGTCCCAATCAAGAGGAACCCAAAGAGGCCCACTTCAAGACACATCATAATTAAAATGGCAAAATTCCAAGACAAAGAGAGAATCTTAAAGGCAGCAAGGGAGAAAAAGGAAGTAACATACAAGGGAGCCCCAATTAGGTTAGCATCCAACTTCTCAATGGAAATACTCCAAGCCAGAAGAGAATGGCAAGAAATATTCCAAGTAATGAGAACCAAAGGCCTGCAACCAAGACTACTTTACCCAGCAAGGCTTTCAATCAAGATAGAAGGCCAAATAAAGAGCTTCCCAGACAAAAGAAGTCTAAAAGAATACACCTCTACCAAACCAGCTCTGCAAGAGATACTAAAGGGCCTGCTTTAAGGA
>PVKU01007835.1:0-81681 GCA_004027475.1 Anoura caudifer
AGCAAGTTTTTGCTTAATTTTGTAACATATGACCTCATGTATTAACATTTAAATTTAACCTTTTCCTATGAAGTCTTTTACTCTATCTAAATAAAAATATTCAATAAGTAAAAATAAAGATATGGTAGAAAATCAGTAAATTTTGTTGACTCAATAAAATTTGATGATCTTCAACAAAAATATATAAATTTTTTGTTGACTATAATCATGCAATAGTCCTAAAAAAACCTGGTTTTCAAAAATGAGTATCAGTTCAAATTAAAAAGAAATGCTGCAATGAAATTCCATTTCCTTATAGTGCCTAACCAAAAGACAGGAGTATTATATTTATAATACCAGAAGAGACAGAATAGAAGTGGTCAGATGGCTTCACATATATTAGCAAGGTGCCCCAGAATAAGATGATTAATAAATAGCACACACACACGACACACATATATTTATACACAATGCTTTCATTTTTACCAATGGCACAGGGAGAAACTTTGTGAGAAGAAAATGTTTACTGTAAAGAGAATCTTGTGCATTCTGAACTTTCTCTAAACTCAGGGTGCACTGCAAAAGAGAATATAAATATATATTTTTTCATTTTGGTGCTTATTAGTGTTGGGTACCTTATATTCCTAAACTGAGTGTGCACGAAACCAC
The DNA here is from genome assembly GCA_004027475.1 of Anoura caudifer. Lineage (NCBI taxonomy): Eukaryota > Metazoa > Chordata > Mammalia > Chiroptera > Phyllostomidae > Anoura > Anoura caudifer. The sequence goes on from PVKU01007835.1 coordinate 649, forward strand.
GAAAGCAGGATGTAGTAGGAGAGCTGTTCAAACCAGCAGGTCAGAAGATCCATTTGGGGTCAGTGAACAGGTTGTTAATAACCCCAGCTGATAGGAAGAACTGAAGAGAACAAGAGGTGGCTATGCATTTAGGAGTCAAATCAATACTCATATTTGATTGCGGTGGTACTTTTTTAAAAGATTTTATTTCTTTATTTATTTTAGAGAGAGGAGAAGGGAGGGAGAAAGAGAGGGAAAGAAACATCAACATCTGGTTGCCTCTCATGAGCCCCCTACTAGGGACCTGGCCCACAACCCAGGCATGTGCCCTGACTGGGAATTGAACCTGCAACCCTTTGGTTTGCAGGCCTGCACTCAACCCACTGAGCTATACCAGCCAGGTGGGGTGGTACTTTTTAATTGTTGTGCAAAGAAATCCCATTGTGTAGTCTCAAAGTGCCAATTTCCAATCACAGCTTAAAATGGTAGAAATGGAAAATAGGTTACATGAGAAGAACACTACAGACCAACCTGTCTGAACAGTCACATTTGTTTAAAACTTACACAGTGCAATACACATGCGCAGAATCAACTATCCATTTATCTGGTCTTACCACATTTCTCAAATAAATTAGTCTTATCAAAAACAATTTCATAATTTTTCTATGCTTTTGGTTTTTAGAGTTTTCTGGAAGCTTAATTTTGTTTCTTTTATAAACACAAAGTGTGAATCTCTAATTGGAGAAAAATTTTATCCTCAGATCACGCATGGACTAATTGTTTTGTGAGTTATTTAACCATCCTCTGCCTCTGTTTCCTTAGCTCTAGTTCACCAAATTTCTATAAAAATACAGCAAGTTAATGTTGCTACTTTTCAAAAAAATAAATGCAAATTGTAATTATTATCATGAAGTGATTTTTCTATTATGACTCTCTCAATTACCTAATTAAATATTAGTTATTTGTTGATTAGAATCAGAAAGGCTGCAGTCTTAGTGTGATGGTTTGCAAATATCATAGCTTTTGCTTTACTAATAGGGCTAAAGAAAATGTAGGAAATTCTAATAAGATCCAAAAAGCTAAAGGAAAATTAAAAGATTCCCACAATGTCATAGTCATATATTGGTTACATCTTCATTTTTCAAATGTATGTTGTATTCCTATATATTTATAATAAAAATGCTTTCATTTCATTTTGAAATAATTTCAAACATGTGGAGAAATTGCAATAGTAAAAATAACTCTAACAAGATTAATATAACACTTGTTTCATGGTTTAAGTGAGGATCAAGTGAGTGTATATAAAGTATTCAGAACTATAAAAGCAAATGAGTGGGTGAAGAACTGCTTAAAACTGATAAATACTTGTCGTTATTAAGCTTTGCTTTTCTCACCTGAACAATGTAATTAATGCAGGTGCCTACCTTATAAGATTATTATATGCATAAAGCTTAGAATTTCAGGGTTTTGGAGCCTTCATTAATGGCAGCATGTAAAAGAAAACCAGTGATAGTAGTTTCTATGATTACTTGAATAACGCCACAATTAAGTCAAAATGACTTATGCATAGTTCTCTTTTGACCTAGTGTCAACAGTTATATCAGCTTTTCCCATTTGGGGTTCACCTAGGCTTCAATCAGCAATGAGGATGAATAGGCCCTGGCTGGGCGGCTCAGCTGATTGGTGTGCTGTCCCCATGCACCAAGGTTGCAGGTTTGATTTCTGTTCAGAGCACAGACAAGAACCAACCAATGAATTCATAAATGGGTGGAACAAAAAACTGATTTTTCTTCTCTCTCTCTAAAAATCAATCAATAAATTTTTTTAAAGTGAGGATGAATTTAATTCTATTCCATCTAAATGCTAAAATGAAATCTGGTAAATGATTTGATATTAGGAAAATATTTACTGGTGGAAGAAAACACAGTCACATTATTGTTATATAAAATGCTAATAAAATTTTAGTGGGGAAAAAAAAAAAAAACAGGCCATTTTCAAACCAGAGTCTGTGCTTCAGGGCAGGGAGAGGTGCAGGTGCAGTGTTCCAGGAGTACTCCCGCCCTGAGATGAAGAGGGCAGGTCCTCCTGGAACTCAAATTTCATGTAAGGGCTGAAATGTTGATAGGAAAATGAGATTTTTTCTTAGACATAGATATAAATGGAATTAAAATATGTATAATAGTTTGTTACAGGTGTATAAAAATGTACCTGATTTCTGGATATTAATTTTGTGTCCTACTCTAACTTCTGTGGTGATGAGTTTGTTTAGCATTGTTCCATATTCTTCATTAAGGAGGCAAGTCTTTGCATAATGTCCCCTGTCACTAGTTTTGCTAGCAGGCTATGAAATACTAATTGAATTTCGAAGTGTACCTTTTGAGCACTTGGCTCCTGAGCCCCCACATGCTGCCCTGCTTCAAGTGTGCTATCAAATGGAAAATGGTTTTAATCAGAACCTATGTAAGTGGGCTTGGTCATTTAGGTTAGTTTGTTGCAAAGGTAAAATGACTTTTCTCGATGCTGAGCTCTGAGTTTTGCTACCTACCTTTTGCTTAGAGAGAGATCCAGATGAACTCCATGGTTTATTGCTATATTTGACCATGAGTTACTGCTTGTCAGATGTTGTATTCCCCCAGAAAATACATTTTGAGATGGTAATTGTATGTGCAAGATTTATTAGGGAATGATCTTGGCATTAACTCTCATGAAATGTAAGGAAAAGAAAGTGGAGACAAACTTAGCTGCACTGTATTCTCAATAGAAGCCCAAGGCAACCCTCCTGGGAGTCCTGAAGATGGAGGAAGCCTGGCAAACTGTCCCGAGCTGGGGTGAGGTGGCCAGGCTTTTATAATAGCATGTTCAACTGTCTCTGAATGAAGCCTGCCTATGAAGAGGGCAGAGGTCGTGCCTGAAGGGGGCTAAGAACTGAGAGGGTGTCTGCCAGCAGCACTCCCAGCAGCCGGGATGATGAACCCTATTCCTGAAGGGGAATGGTAGCTGTGGGTCACAGCACCCACACTTCCCTTTGATGCACTTAATGTGGTTCTATAATTGGCTCTCCCCCCAAATGTGCTAAGACCAAATTTGCAGAGAATCAGAAGCCCAAAGTGCCTAGGTCCCACAAAAGTTATAATGTATCCCTGAAACTTGGATACACCTACTTCTAGACTTTGTTATGTAACTACTGTCTTTATTACTTAAGTCACTATTAGTCAGAATTCTATGACTTGTAAACAAAAGCATCCTTAACAAAATGTAACCAAACTGATACAGCTAAGCTATTCTAAGACAAAAATAACCAATAAAAAAATCAACTGTTGAATTTTGATGGGGTGGATAGGGAGGGCCTCTACTGATGAGGATGTTTGGCTGAAACCTGAGTCATAGGAAGGAGCCAGGCATGTGATGGTGTGAAAAGAGCATTCTGGCAGAGGAGAGACAATCCCAAAAGCCAGAGGCAGAGGTGAATTTGGCAGGTTCACCCACATGCTTGTCAGTGGTAGAACTGGTGTCTCAATAGCACCTCAAAGGACTGTAATGTTTGGGCATGAAAGTGAGACATCTGAGTGCACTGCATGGAGATTTGGGGATAGTTTTTATCTAAGGTCCAGGCCTTTGGAAAAGGTCAAGGCAGAAATGTGGGAACATGGGAAAGAGCAATGCCGGTTTCAGAGTATATCTCAGGACAGAATTGGGCTTGCCAGACTATGACTACAGTGTTTCAGATGCTCCAATGGTATTTTCTTTTATTTGTTTATTGGTTTTTAAGAGATGAAGTTCTCATGATGCCTAGGAATTTTGTTTTCTTTTTTTTATTTTTGTTTTGTTTTTTTGCTCACAAACATGTTAATATGATCAAGAACAGTTTTAAATGTGAAAGGTAAGGGGGACACAAATTATCAAATAAATGATTATAATTTAGGAAGAAAAATAGTTGTGTAAGAGGTTGTCTGCAATTTCCAAAAGGAAAATAATGATAAATGTGTTGAGAATAAGACTTTTCTGCAGTGATGTGTGTGTGTGTGTGTGTGTTTACCTAGCTATATTTAAGGAGATAAACAGCTTTCTAGCCTCATGAAAGTGTAGTGAGTGACTGGAGCATAACAACAGAAGGCTTTATCTTACTTTTAGAGACAAACCTGGTAGATGTGAAGCTGTTAGGATTGTAGGTCAAAAACTGCTGGAATATTTTCAGTAAAATTGCTGGAAAAAATGTTTTCTAGTTGCCTGAAGGTAAAAGTATAAGAAACTAATGAAAGAAAAAGTAAGATTCTATGGAATAAGACCTTTAAAAAAGATAAGAGTAACAAAAATCTTTCAGACATTAATTTCTTGCTATGCAGCACCAATGATGCCAGTCTGTAGACGTATTTGCTAAACTGCTGCCAATAATCACTCAGGGTTTACAGAAATGGGAGAGATTGTAGTGTCAGCCACAGTTCATGGCAGGAGACAGAAATATTTTAAATAGAGATTTAATATGGTAAATTGGGCACTTGCAAAATCATTGGAGGATGTAGAGAGATGAGCTCCAGTCTGGGCTTCCCAGACACACCAGACCTGAGTCAGCAGGGAAGCTTCCACCCCTGAGAGTATGCTACAACCATTGATCTTCCAGAACACAGGGCTGTAACCAAGATTCGGGAATCACAGGCTGGAACTATGCACTCATCACTGCTGCTGTCACTACTCCTTCAACTGCGCACTTGGACCTGGAGTCCATCCACTGCAGCCTGTGCCTCAACTCCTCTCACCCAGGAATCTGAAGAATGATCTGAATCATTGCTTTAGAAAAAAAATCTCACATCTCCATGAGACCGTGCTTGCCAACTAAGCAGTGTTAGAAGATGACCACCCTCACCTTTGCCTTATGAATCTCTTATAGTTGCCTCTCCGTGGCAGGGCTCTATGGGAATCCAAAGCACTAGCTTTAAAAATATCTGAGAGTTGCATACTTAACTCTCAAGTATCTTTGATGAAAGAAGTCGTGATACAAGGAGGTCAAATGGAATTTCAAAGAGCCAAACCACAGCATTCCATACAACTGTAGAAAGGGAAACAGTATTATTTTTTCAGAGGGGAGAAAGAGATGATAAGAGACACCTGTTGAACTTGACATTGGTCCTAGTGTTGGTTAGAGAAGATACTCTATGAGCCATTAAGAATGGGTGCAGTGGCCACCAGGAACAGAGAGTTCCTTAAAAACAAATGATACTAGATGGCTTATTAAAGTGGTAATAGAATTGTATGGCTGCAACATATCTAGACTTGAACAAGGTTTTGCCTCAACTTTTGTATCATGGGGCAAACTTGTGAAATATGGTCAAGATAGTGGTATTGCTATGTGGATTTGTAATTAATAGGCAGATTGAAATGCTGATTAGTAGATACAGGTCCAATTATAATACATGCTATAGGAATTTGTACTTCATCTTGACCTGCATTACGCAATGACTCCAGCAAGGACATTGATCTTTAAAACTAGCAATAGTCATTATTTATGGAGATTATTTATCAAGTGCTTGCTCCAGGTGAGACACCGTACATACATTACATTGTTATTATTTCTATTATTAATGTGGTGAAAGCCAGAAAGTGCAAGTGGGTTGTCAGCTTCATATCAGATAAGCAGCATGATGGGGTTCATACCTAAAGTTGTTTTAAGGAAGAGGTAACAGGGAGGGAGAGTGTTACAACATTTCGAGGAGAAACTGGCCAGTGTTGTACCTGCCAAGAAAGCCAGGGAATGGAATTTTCTCAGTGATCCCAAATGTCATCTAGGGCTGGCCCACTATCTTGCAGGATCTGGTCAGTATCTCAGGGACTCAAGCTCACATTGCAAAGCTGCACTAAACACTCGCATAAAAAACCAGATGCCAATTCATTAAATTATGAGAAATGTAATAGTGAAACTGATCAAATATGGACAATATTCTTACGGGCAACATTCTGAAAGAGAAGCTGATAAGTGGAATGTTGACTTCAGAGGACAGAGTCAGCCTGAGGAGACACTGATCAGAAAGCTAACTGGCTGCAGTCTCTGACCATCACAATAAGGATATAACATCTGCTGGCAGATGGAACCCTTGGACCTGCCTGGGAGGCACTTTCTTAGTTGTCCAGGCAGTATCAGAATTTGCCTTTCTAACTCCTTTTTATAACCTTTTATGACTGATTGCTATTCTTTCTTTAGATATTTTAATGATTTCAACTAAATTGTTTTGGGTTGAAATTTAGGGGTTTTTTTCACTCTTTAAGGTGACTGTTCGGATCAATTTACTGCTGGTACAATTTCTTAACTTTACAAATTATAATTTCTGTATTTCCAAATCCACTGTAGTCCTTGTGCACTACCTATAGTCTGCAGGTCCATCTGACTCCTTTACATGTGCATCCAGTGGTAAGTTAGCAAGAACAAATAAGAACGGAAGGACCAGTGCTGACATACAGTTTAATAGCAGTACAGATTTTTCAAAAGACAGCATTTGAATTTCACGTATGCTCACTGGGAGTCAATAGTGCATGATGTGTCATTATCAGCTGAGCCAGGATAAACTTTCTAGTATTAACTGTGTCAACAGAAATGAATGGGCTAGTGAATGAATGAGGGAGTTCATAGCCTTACCCGAAGCTTCACTGACCCTCCATGCCTAGAGTAACCAAGTTCATTTAGTACATGGTTCACATCAGACTGGAATGTATTTAGTGGAAACTGACTAGATGGTGATGGGGCTTGAAATCACATTCTGACAAATGGTGGTAGGACACTGGTGTTATTTAGTTTAAGAGAAAAAAAACAACAACAAAGGCTTAGGGGAAAAAATAAGAAAAGATAACCACTCCTAACCAGTTAGAGGCCAGGCATTGTGCTCAGTCTTTTAATGGATTCCAAACATTATGGGTCTATCATCATGAAAAGAGAATATTTTATTTTGAGTTGCCCATGAAGGCAGGGCTGGCAGTAATCAATACATTAAACAGAAAGACAACTTTGTTTATCAGAATGATGTCATTTCTAACTCTCAAAGCTGCCCAACAACAGAAGGAGCCACGTTAATGTTAAAGGAGTTCATGTTTGTGGAGATGCTCAAGCAGACACTGGTCAGACTCTCGAAGGAGACATTTTGGAGCGCAATAGTATCGAATTGAGGTGTCCATCAGAAGACCCTAAGACTTTGTCTAACCTTATCCTATAAGGGTATCATTATCTTACAATACAGTAATCCTTTTTGTTTGTCTTCTAATTTAGTGGCATTAACCTTAAATGGTATTGTCACTTTAATTCAATAGATTAAATTAGAGGGGACACTAGTTGCTGTGTCATTCCTGGAAACTAACACAACCCTTCCTGGTAACTCACATAACCCTTCCTGGTAACTCAGATAATTTAGCACAACTCAGAGTTGCGGGGACAAAAACAAAACAAAACAAAACAAAACATTTTATGAGTAAGTCACTGGGTCTAACAGCAAGAAGACACTCACTTTTGTCCCAGACCCACGTATTTGGAGTATAGGAGAAACAGTGCCACATGTTGATTGCTTTTTCGAAGCATGCTAAATGATCATCCTCAAATAGTAAGTGGCATTCATTTCCAAGTTTGTGTTTAAACAATAAATATTATTGATGCTTCTGAAATCCCCTTAGGTTATGTTTCCTATTTTGAGCTTTGTTACTGTTAATGGGCAAACTCTGAGTATCAACCAACAAGCTGTGCTGTCATGACAATTAACATCACCCCTTAACAACTAGTACTTTTGAATGGGGAAAGAATGAATGTCCCCTTAAAATAACCAAAGAATGATGGAGCTAGAGAAAACCTAACTCTCACATATTACTAGATGAGAAATTCAAGCCCAGAGATATGAAAGAACTTGCATACAGTTGCATGGCTAGTGGGAAAGCTGAGCACTTTTTTTCTTCTCTTGTCCTCACTCACTGATGCAATTATATGCTGTATTATTGCCAAGATTCTTTTTCTTTTTTTCTTTTTCATTTATACCTTGCAAGCAGAATGTTTTTATACTGATCACTCATATTTTTATTCATAGCCTTGTTGATCTGTGACCTGAAGAGAAGATATCTAAGGTTCTAATATAGTATTTCCCCCCATATTCTTAGTTGTACAGGCAGGAATTCTAAGGCCTCTTTTCTTCTTAATTCTGGATTGTTCTTGAATCTCTGCAGTGCTGCATATGATGCTGCCCTTGACAGAAATGTGGCCATTAAGAAGCTCAGCAGACCGTTTCAGAACCAAACGCATGCCAAGAGAGCTTACCGGGAGCTGGTCCTCATGAAGTGTGTGAACCATAAAAATGTGAGTTGTTATCCTTAAACCTCTGGGTAGAGTGAGTTTGTGAGATCAGGGTGAGAAAATTAGTATGCCAACTTGAGTAGGAAAAGCTTTCCTTATTTTGCAATTTCTGTCTCTTAAGGTTGTTTATCCTGCCCATATGCTAAATTTAATTTCATTGTCCTCATGGTAGCTTTCTGCTTAAAAATCATCTAAAAACCATATGGCATGGAAGAGATGAATTTGACAGATAGTTCCCTGTTATGAAATTAACTGTATTTGGTTATTTTGCTTTAAATTAACCAGAGAGTTTCATGTTTTCCCAAAATAAAAACAAACAAAAAATATCCTACAGAACAACATGCAATATATCTTTAGTATTTAATTTAATTATTGGTGGGTGAAGATTTTTATTTCCTTTTTCTGTCAGCTATAGTCTGGCAATGGCCTCCAACTGTTCAATGCATACATTGTGCTTTGGCAACTTGTTTTTTGTAGGGTTGAGCAGCTTTGCAGGGAGATATTTGCAAAGCACTTGAGAGCAGGATCATCCAGAACATTTCTCATTAGAACTGAATAGATACAACCATTATAGGACTTTCTTCACTTCACAGTATAAGCTTCTTCAACCATAGGCAAAGGCCTCTAGAATTCTTTCTATATTTTCATTTTTCTTACTAATGATAAATGGGAGATAATTGATTATTTCCATAATGATTATTATTAATAAATATATTAAAACAAATATAGTGCATATACTTTATTACATACAAATATATAATAAAATACATTATAAATCATTATAAAAACTGTAGAAACAATAGGTATCATAATTCCCTGCAAAGTTTTTCTTAAGTAAGAACATCACACAGACTATATGAAATTATCAAGGTAGGTTTATAAACAAGTGCATTTCTCATAAGGCACATCTATCAGTGACACTAGAAGAAGCAAATATATGAATGTTTAGTTGAAAGATATTTGACATACAAGTATGTGGGCCCAGGCCCAAGAACACTGTTTTTCTTTTCCTTTATTACACTACTCCAGGGACTTTTTAGTTCAGTCATTTAACAGATATTTGTTGAATGAATCAAATGTGCCAGATATAGATCTAGATACTCTAGATACTAACTAAGAACAAAGCAGTGAAGATATCAGAGACAGGCTACTGCTCATGCAGAGCTCATGTTCTAATGGTGGAGAAAGTTGGTCTACAAAACAGATAGGTAAAAGGATAAAATGTCAAATAGTGATAAGTGCTATTAAGTAGAACAAAGCATAGAAGGAAAATAAAAAATTCTGGCCAATGTTGGGTGGAATAGGGTTACTCTTTGAAATATGTTGAACAGGGAATGACTCATTAAGAAAAGGAAATTTTATGAAATATGTACCCATATTTAATTTGGCTATGCAAGGAACATGATACTTCTCAAGAGGAACGTGGAAATGATGGAAAGGAGAATTCCTGAGAAAAAAACATTCTGCTGAAGCACTTTTTTCTTTCAGTATGATAACTAAAGGCAAGAGTAAGATAAACTACCTGATTAACGTAATCTGTCCTTATGATAGCAAAGAGAATGAGAAATACTATGGGCAATGAAACAACTGTATGGGAATTTTTGATATTTTGTTTCATATGTTTATATTTCCCTAATCCTCCTTCCAGCCCTTATAATGCATTACATACATTGTGAAGAAATTCGCACTTACTTGGGAATTTGAGGGGATCATACACCCCATTCTTGATGGGGGATTCACATTTATGTGAAATATGGAGGATCATATTTGTGATACATAAAAAGAAGTTCCAGGGATCCAAGATGGTGAAAGAGTGAGTGGAAGTCACACTAACTTCCTCCCAGGACCAATCTGCAATTACAATTAAATTGTGGAAAAATCATGTGGAGCAAACAACAGAATGATAGCATGAGAGAAGCCTTATAACCACGAGCAGGCAGAAGAATCAGCTTCAGCACATGTGACTGATAGGGAGTGCAGTGGAGACACAAAAGGGCTGGCTGGGTACCCATAGGCATCAGTGCCAGAAGGATATTTAAGCAACCAGTTGGACCCCCCTGAGAAGTGTGGGGTGTAAATGCTAAGCTGGAATGCCCAGCCTAGAGCACCAAAGCCCGAAAAATACACAGATAACATCCAGCTGTGAAAAGTGGCAGGGTTGCTTTCTGCCAGAGATGGATGGCTAGAAATGGAAAGAGCCATATAAAGGGCCAACACAAAAATTTTCATTTGAAGCCTCTTACCCTAGGCTCTGGTAAAGTGGGGGTGAAGGGCAGAGTAGACTAGAGATACTTGAGGAAAGACTGGTAATGGAGGCTTTGGGTAGGGAGCTGAAAAAGAGGGCCCCAGGATTCTGGTGCTAAGTCATCCCCCATACTGCAGCAGCCATCCTGTTCAGGCAGACCACTCCTCTCTGAGGGAAAGGAGCCTGAGACGAAGGAATAGCCCAGACCTCAGGAGGGATTCTGCCCCACCCTGTGGTGCTTAAGCCTGGCTGCTGATTATAGTGACCAGATTAACAATTGAAGAAGTCAGCCACAGACAGTAGATCCCAGGAAGTCTTGAACAGGCTGCCTAAGATCAGACAGGGTCACCATGTGACATCACCAGAGGTGGATCCAGAAAGAAAAAACAGTAGTAAATATCACATGCTACTGTGGTGAAATCCAACATGGCCTTCTCCATGATTTGTGATATTTTCTTTCCTGCATAGCTTTTCATTCATTCATTTCTTGTCTTTTAAGTTTGTGTATATTATCACTAGATTTTATACTATAGTTTATTTCAATTCACATATTTTACCCCTCCCTTCTCTTACCCCATCTCTACCTTCTTCTTTCCTCGTTATATTTGTTTTAATTTTTTCCTCTCTTGCTGCAACTTGTTTCCATTTTGCACTCCCACTATTTCTCCTGAGTCCAGCCTCTAAAAACCATTTTTTTTTTGTCAATAGTCAGCTCACATTCATTTTCCCACTCTTAAATACCTGTGTTCTCTCTCCACCTTCGGCAATCGTTTCTCATTGGTTGTAGATAGGGAAATTGTTATTGCATTTTTAAAATTTTATCTCTAGATATTCACTAATTTTGTATTTCAAATCTCAAATTTTAGCATTTCCTCCCCTACTCTTTTTTATCTCAGATTTTAATTTTGTCTGTCTCAGCCTTTCTTCTGTTTTTCTCTTCATCCTTCTGTGTTTCTTCTATTTTTACTTTTTTCCTTTTCTTTTCATCTCAAATTTTAACTTTTCCCTGTCTTAGACTGGTTTTCTTTTTTCATTCTTAAGATTCCCTCTCCCTCTATCATCACAAAATCATGTCCCATTCCTCTAGACATCTCTCAAGATTCTCTTTCTTTCTTGCTTGCTTGCTTGCTTGCTTGCTTTCTTCCCTCTTATTCCCATCCCACTTTTAGCTCATTTGTCTTAGCACTGTGGTGGATCTTTATCTCCAATCTGGTTCCTATTTTTTTAATTATTTATTTACTTTTACTCTTTCTTTCTCTCTCTCACTTTATTTTATTTTAATTTTTATTAAAACCTAATACTATACGTTTCCCTTCTCTTACTCCATTCCTCTTTTTTCATTCTCTTTTTCATTTATGGTATAATTTTTATTTTCTCTCTTCACATGGTTCCAATGCTCTTACTAGTGCTTATTCCTCTACCCCATCAAAATCATTTTTCTTTCACTAGGTCATCTCATATTCCCTTTCCTTTCTTATAATAGTCTTAATCTCTTTCCACCCTTATTATTACCAGTTCATTTGCTGTTGATAGTGGAATTTCAGGTGGGAGTTATATTTTTGGGTATGGGTTTGTTTCCTGGACTTTGTGGTTTTGTTCTGGCAGCACCTCCACAGCAGCAAGAAGACATGGTGGGTGGACTGACCCAAAGTCAACCAGCTGGAGGGTAGTACCCACCAAAGGATAATCCAACAACAATCAAAACCAGACTGTATCCAGAGAGCCAAATAAGAGGCATAAAGGCATCCCAGAATCATCAAGTTTAGGAGATTAAGGAGACTGGATCACTGAATCACATAGATCTCCTACCTTAGAAGTTCACAGCACAAACTCACAGAATCAGAAGAGAGCTAAATAGAAGAAGGAGAGGCAAACAAGAAGAATCTCATAAACAATGGGAAGACAAAGAAATAACCCCCAATTGAAAGGAGAGGAGGAATCCTCAGAAAAAAATGCTAAATGAAATAGAGGCAAGTCAACTATCAGATATTGAGTTCAAAACAATGGTTATAAGGAAGCTCAATGAGCTCACTGAGAATTACCAAAAACTACAAGGAACTTACTGAAAACTATATCATCATAAAAAGGACGTAGAAACTACCAACAACAGTCAGGAGTAAATGAAGAATATAATTTCTAACTTGAAGAACACAGTAGAAGGAATCAAAAGCAAACTAGAAGAAGCAGAGGACCAAATCAGTGAGCTGGAGAAAAAGATAGAAAAAAAATCCCAGAAAGAACAAGAAAGGGAAAAAATACTCAAATAGAATGAAGAGGGTTTAAGGGAACTGCAGGACAATATAAAAAGTAGTAATATCTGTATAATAGGGATACCAGAAGGAGAAGAAGAAGAGCAAGGGATAGAAACCTGTCTCAAAAAGTAATGACTGAAAACTTCCCTAATTTGATGAAAGAAAAAGTCAAACAAGTCCAGGAAGCACAGAGGCTCCCAATCAAGATGAACCCAAAGAGGCCTATGCCAAGACATGATAATTAAAATGGCAAAATTCAAAAACAAAGAGAGAATCTTAAAGGCAGCAAGGGAGAAACATACAAGGGTTCTCTGATAAGGCTAGCAGCTGACTGTTCAACAGAAACTGAAAGCCACAGGGGAATGGCAAGAAACATTCCAAGTAATGCAAAGCAGATATCTGTACCCAAGACTACTGAACCCAGTGAGGCTCTCATTTAAAATGGAAGGTGAAATAAGAAGTTTCCCTGATAAAAGAAGGCTAAAAGAATACACCTCCACCAAACCAGCATTGCAAGATATGCTAAAGACACTGCTTTAAGACGATGAAGAAAAAGAGTGAGAGAGAGTAAAACTTAGGTACAAAGGGAGAAAAAGACAATGAATAAGTACCTATCAATAGTAACATTAAATGTAAATGGCTCAAATGCTCCAATCAAAAGGCATTGGGTAGCTGAATGGATGAGAACACATGACCCACATATGCTGCCTACAAGAGACCCACCTCAGAAGAATAGATCTAACAGATTTAAAATGAAGTGTTGGAAAACAATATTCCAAGCAAATGAACAGGAAAAAACCCAGGGTAGCAATTTGTGTATTGGACAAAACATACTTGAAAACAAAGGCCATAAAAAGAAACACAGAAGTTCACTTCATAATACTCAAGGGAAGAATCCATCAAGAAGACATAAGCATTGTAAACATATATGTACCCAATGTAGGAGCACCCAAATATATAAGGAAAATCTTGGAGGACTTCAAGAAAGATATAGACTGTAACACATTTATACTAGGGGATTTCAACACCCTACTGTCAAAAATGGATAGATCTTCTAAGCAAAATATCAACAAAGATATTGGGCACTGAACAATGTCCTAGATCAAATGGAATTAACTGATATATAGAGAGCCTTTCATCCCAAAGAAGCAAAATACACATTCTTTTCTAATCCACATGGAACACTTTCAAAGATAGACCACATGATAAGACACAAAACAAGCCTTGACAAATTCAAGAAAATTGGAATCATATCAAGCATTTCTTGGACCACAAGTGCCTGAAACTAGAAACCAACCTCAAGTAAAAACCCAAAAACGCTCAACTTCATGGAGATTAAATAGTATGCTATTAAACAATGAATGAGTTAATAATGAGATCAAGAAAGAAATAAAAAAGTTTCTGGAAACAAACAAAAATGAACTTATAACCCAAAATGTATAGGACAAAGCAAATGCAGCCCTTAGAGGGAAGTTCATAGCAATACAGGCCTACCTAAAAAAGATAGAAACATTTCAAATAAACAACTAACTCTACAACTACAAGAAATGGAGGAACAACAACAATGACAGCCCAGAGTGAGTAGAAGGAAGGAAATAACCAAGATCAGAGCAGATTAAATGACATAGAGACTAAAAGAACAATACAAAGGATCAATAAATCCAGTAGCTGATTTTTTGAAAAGATGAAGAAAATTGGCCCTGGCTGGTGTAGCTCAGTGGATTGAGTGCTGGCCTCTGAATCAAAGGGTCACCGGTTCAATTCCCAGTCAGGGTACATGCCTGGATTGCAGTCCAGGTCCCGAATGCAGAGCATGTGAGAGGCAACCACACACTGATGTTTTCCTTCCTCTCTTTCTTTCTTCCTTCCCCCTTCCTAAAAATAAATAAATAAAATCTTTAAAGATTAATAAAAAGAAAATTGGCAAACATTTAACCAGACTTATCAAGAAAAAAGAAAGAGAACCTAAATAAACACAATCAGAAATGAAAGAGGAGAGATTACAACTGATACCACAGAAATACAAAGGATTGTGAGAAATTACTGCAAAGAACTATATGCCAAGAAATTGAAAATCTAAGTGAAATGGACAAATTTCTAGAAAAATATAGTTTTCAAGAAGCATAAGAAATCCTGGACTGGACAGATTGATAACAGCTTTTGAAATTAAAGCAGTAATCAAAAAACTCCAGGCACACAAAAGAGCTGGACCAGATGGTTTTGCAGGAGAATTTTAGTAAGCATTTAAGGAAGAGCTAACCACTATCCTTTTCAGACTACTCAAAAAAATCCTAGAAGAGGGACGATTCCGAAACTCTTTTTATGAGGCCAGTATCATCCTAATCCCCAAAACAGATAAAGACACAACAAAGAAAACTGCAGGCTAATATTGCTGGTGGTCATAGATGATAAAATCCTCAACAAAATATTGCCAAACCATATCCAGAAATATATTAAAAAGATCATACACCATGATCAAGTGGGATTCACTCCAGGGATGCAAGGATGGTACAATATTCATAAATCAATAAATGCAAAACATCACATAAACAAAAGTAGAGATAAAAATCACATGATCATATCAATAGATGTAATATATTAATAAGATCATACACCATGATCAAATGGGATTCACTCCAGGGATGCAAGGATGGTAGAATATTCACAAATCAAAAACATCACATAAACAAAAGGAGATGCAAAAATCACATGATCATATCAATAAATTTAAAAAAGCTTATGATAAGGCACAGAACATGTTTATGACAAAAGCACTCAGCAAAGTGGGTGTAGAGGGAGCATAATTCAACATAACAAAGGCCATATATGAGAGAACTACTGTCAACATCATACTCAATGGGAAAAATCTAAAAGTTTTCCCAATAAGATCAGGAATAAGACTAGGGTGTCTGCATTCACTACTTCTATTCAACATAGTATTGGATATTCTAGCCACAGTGATCAGAAAAGAAAAAGGGAAAAAAAAGGATCATAATTCAAAAGGAGGAAATAAAACTATCATTTGTTTGCAGATGGCATGATAGTGTGCATTGAAAATCCTATAGACTACACCAAAAAACTATTTGACCTAATAAGTGAATTTGCCAAAACAGCAGAATACAAAGTCAATATTTAGAAATTGAAGGCACTTTTATACAACAAAAACAAAATATCAAAAAAACAGAAATTAGGGGAAATCCCATTTTCTATAGTAACAAGAAAAATAATGTACTTAGGAATAAACTTAACCAAGGACATAAAAGAATTGTACTCAGAAAACTACATGATACCAAAGAAAGAAATTAAGGAAGACACAAATAGATGGAAGCATATACCATGTTCATGGATTGAAAGAATTAACATCATCAAAATGTCCATACTACCCAAAGCAATTTATAGATTCAATGTAATCCATATTAAAATACCAATGACATATTTCACAGATATAGAACAAACATTTCAAAAATTTATATGAAACCATAAATGTCTTGAATAGCCTCAGCAATTTTGAGAAAGAAGAACAAAGTAGGAGGGATTACATACCTCATATCAAACTATATTACAATGCCACTGTAAGAGGCATTGTATTGACATAAGAACAGACACATAGATCAATGGAACAGAATAGAGAGCCCAGGAATAAACCCAAGTCTCTGTGGCCAATTAATATTTGACAAAGGGGACAGGAGCCATAAAATGGAGTAAAAATAGCCTTTTCAACAAATGGTGTTGGGAGGTCTGGACAACTACATGCAAAAAATGAAACTTGACCACCAACTTACACCTTACACAAAAATAAACTCAAAATGGATAAAAGACTTAAATACAAGTTGTGACACCATAAAAGTTCTAGAGGAAACCACAGGCAGGAAAATTTCAGATATTCTGCTCAGCAATATTTTCACTGATATGTCTCCTAGAGCAAGGGACATAAAGGAAAGGATAAACAAATGGATCTATATCAAATTAAAAAGCTTCTACATGGCTGTGGAAAACATCAACAAAATGAAAAGAGAACCAATTGTGTGGGAAAATATATTTGCCAATGATATCTCAGACAAGGGTTTGATTTCCAAAATATATAAAGAAATTACATGACTCCACTCTAAGAAGACAAGCAACCCAATTAAAAAATGGGCAAAAGACTTGAACAGACACTTCTCCAAGGACATTCAGAGGTCCAGAGACATATGAAAAGATGCTCAGTATAGCTAGTCATCAGAGAGATGCAAATTAAAACCACAATGAGATACTACCTCACACCAGTCAGAATGGCTATGATTAACAAATTGTCAAACAAATGGTAGTGAGGTTGTGGAGAAAAGGGAACCCTAGTGCACTGTTGGTGGGAATGCAGACTGGTGCTGGCACTGTGGAAAACAGTATGGAATTTCCTCAGAAAACTAAAAATGGAACTGCCTTTTGACCTTGCAAGTCCACCACTGGGATTATACTGTAAGAATCCTGAAACACCAATTCAGAAGACCTATGCACCCCAATGTTCATAACAATGTTATTTACAATAACATTGCCAAGTGCTGGAACCAACCTAAGTGCCCACCAGCAAATGAGTGGATCACAAAACTGTGGTACATTTACACAATGGAATTCTATGCAGCAGAAAGAAAGAAGGAGCTCCTACCCTTTATGACAGCATGGATAGAACTGGAGAGCATTATACTAAGTGAAATAAACCAGGCAATGAAAGACAAATACCATATGATCTCACCTATAAGTAGAACCTAATCAACAAAACAAACAAAATAGAACCAGAGACATGGATATAAAGAATAAACTGACAGTGATGGTGGGGAAGGGGTTAATGGGGGCAAGAAAGGGAACGGTCAAGTCAAGGAACATGTATAAAGGACACATGGACAGAAACAACAGGAGTGGGAGGAGAGGGAGGATTGAATGTGGGAGGTGGGGGTAGGTAGGGCAAGGGAGATTAATGGGGGAATATTGGAAACAACTATAATTGAACCACAATAAAAATAATTTTAAAAAGTAAAGACAAAAAAAAGAGAAGCTCCCTATTGAAATGATAAGTTGTAAATGGTATCCTACCTGCTACCACCTTTTGTATGTGTTTATATATACACATATGTATATAAGTTTTGGGAAATACATTCCTAGGACATGTTAACAGACAGGAAGTAAGTTAACTTCCTGTCTGTTAGTACTTGTAATACTAAGTAAAAGCAGTCAGAACACAAAACTCTGTTAACGCTGTGGAAAGTAAAGTGAAACAAGGAAGTAATCCCAAATAAAATTTTAATAATATAGAAGAAAATTAATTAAGATAATGCATACCTAATTCTTGGAAGTGGCAGCCAGTGTGATTGTGGGGCCATAGCAAACATTGATTCACATGTATGCATTTTAAGATGCTGGAATAGAGGAACTAAATCACATTCCTGCCTGGAAACTGTTCAACAAAAATGGAAATACATGGGATGATCTGTTTCTAAAGAAAAAATTTTAAATTACTCATTAGTAGGAATCAGAGTTTATAGGGAACAAAGAAAGAACAGAGGATAAATCCTCAAAATGAAATCAAAGAAGGCAAAAGTACTTTGGAAAAGGGAAAATAATTCATAATGATGGGGAATTTACCTTTCAAAACAATAAATCTTGATTTATTTTAAAGTAAAATACTATTTTCTAGATTAATATGGATTGCCTATTTATTCACCAGGTGATACGGGTTGTGTGTATTATGTTGTATATATATGTGTCTTATACCTAGTCTCTGATGGTTTTGTTCAAAAAATAGTGAAATGAACTATGTTCCAAGATTGATACAATACTAGAAAACCAGACTTACTCTATGTTTCAATGAGAGATGTACCACATAAACATTTTCCACACAGGCTATAGAATGACAAAGTACTTTAATAACAAGCTTTAAAGATAGTTTGAAACAATTTTATTTCTATATGCATATTCCATACTACAAGGCTGCTTTAACAGAGAAGGTCTTGGGTTTTTGATATGTTATAGACATTGCCATATATACATATATATGAGTGAAAATATTGAATGGTATTATGATTTTTTCTTAATAATTCCTAAAAAAATGAAAACTACTTAAAGCCTAAAAACATTCCTCATAATTGACTGCTTTTCTCAGATATTTTAAATAATTTTGTTTTATTTTTATTACTTCATATGTTTCTGTACCACTTATGAAGTTTACAGAAATTATTTAATTCATGTTTTAAAAGTGTATAAATCTTAAACTTGTACTTACCCATTTTTTTGTGAAACAGTTGCATCTATACTGTGAGTAGAAGATTATTGTCTATATTTTTTGTTTTTATATGTTACTGGCACATTAGTACAGAATATTTAGCTGAAAGAACATTTTGAGTTATTTATGTATGCAATCTATTTGGAAATATGACAAGGTTTTTTTTTAAACTTATACAATAAGGTAAAATTCTTTACTATCTCACATATAAAATAAAGCTGAGAACAAAAAAATTAAGAAACAGAATTTTGATAACTTTTTACATTGTCTACTAAATTCATTATTGATATCATTCAAGATATATCTTTCCCCACACATACCATTGGAACATTAGTTTAATAATATTTGAGTGTGAAATAGAAGCAAAGTAAACTAAAGTAACAATACAAAATATATCTTGTATTAGAACACCACCTTGAATTAGAGCACCATCCTTTTCACTTGGAGGAAACATGGTCTTGCTAAATCTTGTAGGTTGTTTCACTGCTGCCTCACGTTCCTTATATGGCTCTCCTTCTTTGTTGTTTAATTGCATTCAGTTCTATATTCTACCAAGGAGAACCATACTTTAAAGCAATATCAAAATTATGTGTCTACCAGACTCTTAAAAAGCTTAAGAATTTGAGCTTTTTGATTATATTTAAACCTGGAGACAGATCATACATCCTTTCTGAGTAAATTTTTGTATGTTTTATGAGAGTTCTAGAATTTTCCCCAAGTTTTCTATTTCCATCATAGAACTACTGTGTGACTTTGAGTTGGAAAAATGCTAGTCTAAATATGCTTTTAAAATAATTTATTCTCTCCCCTTTTCTTTCACTCCTTCCTCTGCTCCTTCCACTGTCTCTTTTACAGATTATTAGTTTATTAAATGTCTTCACACCCCAGAAAACGCTGGAGGAGTTCCAAGATGTGTAAGTAGCAAAACTCATGAAGGGAAAACATAGCACTCTAATAACTCTAGGGAAATTGACAAAAATCAAATAGATGAAATTCATTGCAGAGATCAACGGGACGTAAAAGCTGGAAGTAAATGAAAAGGATCTAGTGATAGAACAGGGGTTTTGTTTCTGGTGTTATTTGCTGGAAAGATGCCTCTGCTTCTTTCTGGTCTTCTGGTTCTTTGTGCTTTGTTATTCCACATTCTTGGTTCAGCTGAAGATTTATTATTTATCATGTGTTTTTTATGATTGTTGATTCTGTGAGATTTTTAAAATAAGTCAATACACTTTGAGAAATATTAACAAAGAGGAACCTGATAATCATTATCTTTAATATTTATTTTTATTTTCGTGGTACCTTTGACTTTGTGTAAAAAGAATAATCTACTTACAAGTATAGTGACAATAAGCAGAGGAGAGGAAGTAAATGCTTTGTCTTATTTAATACGGACAGGTTGCATTTAATAAAAGATGCTACATTGAATTTTTTTTTATTTGTAGAGTCATAGTACTTGGGAAACAGTTTCAGGAAATTCAGGGAAAAGTGAGAACAAGATGAAGGTAGGAAATATATGAGCAGGAGCCACACACTAATAAAAACTCCTTCTATTGGCAACCTGTGGTGGAGTTATCATGCAAAGCATGTGCACAAAACTTGGAAGATTTTTATATTTTTCATTCAGTCCGAAGTGGAGCTGAGAAGTAAGGAAGAATTCGAGATTTAGGAGAGAATTCTGACTTATTTGAAACCATTCACATGTGATCTGGAACTAAATGGTGGATTTACCTTGCAGTTACTTAGTAATGGAACTGATGGATGCCAACTTGTGTCAGGTGATTCAGATGGAATTAGACCATGAACGGATGTCTTACCTTCTATACCAAATGTTGTGTGGCATCAAGCACCTTCACTCTGCTGGAATTATTCACAGGGTAAGAACACCTACTACAGATTTATAATTCAGATGTTTTAGAGAAGAGAAACCAACTGTAGATGATTTTCTTTACATAGGGAGCTTGGTTAAATGTATTGTCCTCCCTCATTTCTTTAATGATAGAATTAGCACATAGTTCACTCATGTGTAGAAGGATACCTTAGCTATACTGTAGTTGATTTTGTTTAATGTTTTGTTTTAGTTCATTGAGAGTCAGCTTCTGAGAAACTTCTTGTTTTCTAGCCCCTTGATTGACAGAGGTCATATACGCAATTCAAAGAAGATAGTACATTTACACAGTTTGTTTCTGACACTGTAAAGACAGCTGCCCTGCTCTGCTCTCCTGTCAGGTCTAGAAATGAAATATAGCTGAAAGGTTTATGTTGTCATAAGGAGGAAGCTAACTGATGACAGTAATTTTTTTTTTCTAAAAACTCTTTCCAAGATGAGCCTAAATTGCAACAATGATAGTACAATTCTCTTCTGAGTTTAAAAAAGTTTAGGAGGTTATAAAAAAAAAAAAAAAACCCTGAAAACTTACTGTAAACTCCTGTGGGCAGTAATCATTTGCTCTATGTAGGGCTGGCAGTGGGGGAGGGGCTATCAGTGCCATTGCAAGACTACCGTGTTCGTCAAGTAGATGGAAATCACACATTCTGTTTGACGCTGGCTTCGAATTCCTTCTCTTGTTCCTATTGTCAGGATCTAAAACCAAGTAACATTGTAGTCAAGTCTGATTGTACATTGAAAATTCTCGACTTTGGACTGGCCAGGACCGCAGGCACAAGCTTCATGATGACTCCTTACGTGGTGACACGTTATTACAGAGCCCCTGAGGTCATCCTGGGAATGGGCTACAAGGAGAACGGTAGGGATGCTTCTGAGTAGCAGCCACGGGGACTGCAAAGGAAATGAGTACATGTTCAGATAGCCAGAGTAACATTCTCTTTCATGTATATGAATATTTTTAGTAGGATGCCAGCTTTCATGTTCAGATTTTTGTTTGTTTGTTTTAAATACTACTAAGGGAGAATCACTCATTAAAAATGTGAAGGGAGTTTCTTAGAAGTAAGCTTTGCTAGAAGAGCTCTGACATGTTATAGCTAAAAAGAATTGTCAGTGGAGTCTGACTAAACCATCAGTGGATACTAGTGAGCATGCATGTTGTAGATACCAAGAAAAATTGCTATTTAGGTTGCTGCTCAGCTCAAAGTAAGTATGAAAACAGAAAGATGTCTATCTATTACATCTAACCATTTGGCTTTATGTCATGTCTTAGAGAGATGGCTCTAGGCCTAGGAAAAGACAAACAAAAATACATCACAAATCCCTGGAACCAGAACCTTCACAAATGTATAATGAATACTCAACTTAGAATAATCCAAATTGGTCAGGTAGGATTAGAGTTTCTTTACTACTTTAAACAGCTCTATAAACAATATTTAGAGTAGCAATTGCCTAATAAATTTTATAAATTCCAAAAATCATAGACAGAGAACTTTTTTATACCACTGCTTTCATAAAGAAAATCTAGTACTCAGGAACACTTTAAAACAAAAGGTAGAAAGAATATTCAAAATGTATTCCAATATAATTTTATTGATTAAAATGTAGGATTTATAAGTACCTATCAGAAAACATTACACTATATTATTTTGAAAAGAATATCTATAAAAACAATACAGCATATTAAAAATAACATGTAATATGTTTAGGAATTAAAGTAGTTTTAAATTAGGATTTTCATATGTACTCAATACCTTTCATACTTATTTTATACTCTATTCTATTTAATCCTAGCAGTTCCTTTTTTATAAGTTCTATAACAATAATTATCATTGTATTTTTATATGTAGGTACCAAAGGGTACTTTTATGAAAATTTCCTGACAACCAAAATTTTTTTAAAAATTGTGTAGTTCCAGATTAGAAAAAAGACAATATTTTTGTGCATTTGTTCATTTTTTTAAAGATTTTGTTTATTTATTTTTAGACAAAGGGGAAGGGAGGGAAAGAGAGAGGGAGAGAAACATCAATGTAAGAGACAAACATCAATCAATTACCTCTCATACATGCCCAACCAGGAACCAAGCCCGCATTCCAGGCATGTGCCCTGATCAGGAATCAAAATGGTGACCTTTCACTTTGCAGGATGACGTCTAACCAATTGAGCCACACCAGTCAGGGCTATGTATTTGTTTAGAAGAAGAAAAAGAGTCAGCTCCAAAGAAAGTCCAGTTCATTCGGTAGACAATGGAAAAAGTCTGTTACCTTTTGACTTGGAAGAGGCAAATCTAGTCCTCTTTCCAAAGCAGTGCTACATCTCACTTATTTGGAAAATCAGATATTTGTATACATTTGTCAAAAGTTTTTTTTAAATCTAATCAAATCAAATCAAAGGGAAACCAATTTATAAAGTCAAGAATTCAAGGATCTACAGAGGTCTCAGGAGGTCTGAATTTGCCTATTATGAGTTTTCAGATCTTTGCTGCACAAATGAAGCATCATCTCATCCCTTCTTCTTTCCTCACTAGCAAGGGTTGCAAGTTACTGCCTTAGTTTTTGTCTTTGTTTTGTTTTTATCTCTAGATCCCTGGAGAAACCACACCTAGCACCCTTGTGCTCTTCTCCCACTTATGAGTGGGAGGAAGGTTATCATGCAGAAAAACCTGCTTGCTCCCACATCAGGCATGTCCAGCTAACCTGTGCACCTAACCCTGCCTTCCTTCCCCATGGAGCATTTCAGCCTAATGATTTTGCCCTCAACTTCCCTTTGTCCTTACTGAAAGCTAGCTGGAAGAGGGGAAAAATTGGGAAGAGAAGGTGAACCATGTTAGGTTAACAAATATGACAACTGAGAAATAAGAATACATATATAATAATTTTTAAATATCTTTAATACCTTTTTTAAATTTCCTTCCAAGTGACTCTCTTAAACATGCGCTAATTAATCTTACATGATATATTTTTTAAATATTTCCGATAGAAGCTAAAATTAGTATTTATTAATAAAAATTACTTCTGGAGGAAAAAACTAAGTCCTGAAACCAGGAATTTGAATATTTCTGCCTTAAAACTATAGTTTCATCCATTTCCTAGTTTCTTGGATTTGATTGCCATGTACAAAAAAAAGGTCTCTTTCCCCTATTCCATGTAACTGAGTGGAGAATAAAATGGAAATGCCACCCCTACTGATTGATGAAGATGCTGTTGGTTTAGTTGCCAGTTTCCCATGCAAACATTTCATGGAACCAAAGAGGCTATCTAAGGCATAAAGTACCCATAAAGTATTTTTTTAAATTAATTTGAGCTCTCATACTAGACATTAGTTGTGTGGTATTGTAGAGCTGGTTTCAATTCATCTTTTTAGCCAATTTTTGATGGGAAACAGAAATTATACCTTCTAATCAAATGTTCTTTTTTCCTTCTCCTTCAGAGATCAATTATCTCAGTTAACTTTACTTTCCTCCCTTTTCTTCACTTCCCTGTCTCCTGTTCTAGTGGATATATGGTCTGTGGGATGCATTATGGGAGAAATGGTTCGCCACAAAATCCTCTTTCCAGGAAGGGACTGTATCCTTGCACCTTTTGCTGCAGCTTTACATGTTTTGTGCTCTCTCCCTTTAAACACATAATGGTTTTACCAGGAGAGTAAAGATAGAAGCAAAAAGTTGGGTAAGTGGTATAACTGTGATTTTTTTTTAAAAAGTGGTAATTTCTATAATCTGAGCAGTACAGAAGACTACCTACTGCAATGATTTGTGTTAATAAAATCTCAATGGGCTTTTTTCTTCTTAAATTATTTTTATCTATAATTCAATGCTATTTTTCATAAATAAGAGAGGCCACCAAATCCCAGATGATTAAAATATATATTTATTTTTATAAATGGAAAAATAAGTCACTATTTGCAAATATTTTCTATCTGTTTGCTAAGAATATTTTGTGCATCTACAATATTTAGGCATAATAATTTCTCTCCTTGCTGACATCTTAAGCTTCTGAATTTCTCTTGACACTACATCCAGTCTTAAATAGGTCATTATAACACTTTCTCCTTAAAACATGAGCTTCCACATTTAAAAAGCATAATTATTATTCAAATTGTTGGGTGTCTGGTGGGTTTAAAATAGGCCTCCCTCACTTGACTTGGATATGTGAGACAGACATAGATAATTACTTTCCAATGAAATTTAGAATTTTGAAAAGCACTGTTGATATGAGTTCTACCACTGAGTCCTGTGCTAGATTTCATCAGAAATGTCTTGAAACAATATTTATGATTTGCAGTGATTAAATGAGCTGGTATATTTCTGAAATGACTGAAAGCTTACTCTCTAACAGAGGCACATATTTTTATTATAATATATAGATAGTAAAGTTTGCATATTAATAGAGGATATACTTTTTTAAAATACAGAAATACCCTGCTAATACACAATAATAAAATCTAAGTACAACAATAATTAACAACTTTCGCAATAATAATGCAAGATTGAGTTCAATATATTTATTATATATGACTTTTTTGGAAAAGAACAATAAATATCTGATACATAACTCTATTAAATATTGTGTTTGACTAATAAGAAAGCTCTATGAAGAAACTCTTTTATTGTGTAAGAAAAATTATGATTGTTATTTAGTAGAAATAAAAATAGAAGAAAAATCTATGATAATTGAAATTTGGACTCAATATGAAATTAATACTCAGTAAATATGCATTTATGTGGGCATTTATTTATTCTGCTGGATATTAATGAGATATTCTCTAAATTCCAGTAATTAAGTAAGAGTAATGACATCTTCTAGAACTGTACTGCCCAGTAGGTAGCCACTAGCAACATGTGGCTACTCAGCACTTGAAATTATGGCTGGTCTGAGGTGAGATATGTTATATGTGCATAATACACACTAGATTTTGAATATATAAAAGGAAAGCATGTAAAATATCTCAATTTTTATGTTGATTATATTTTGAAATACTTCATTTCAATTTCTATTATTTATATTTTGAGGATCAGTTATGTATTCAATGTGGCTGATTTAAAAGGAACTTTTTAATCAGTACTTAAAGTGAAGTTACACAGCCACATCTCTGTAATCTTTCAAGTTAGAGAAATACAAAAAGTCAGAATGCCTCATTTTCATGTGGCAGTGGTCAGCTTCTTAGATTTTGATTAGCATGGTTCTCGGAGATCTAATTTATCTCTTCAGATATTTATCTGGATTCCTCTTTGCTTAATGTAACAGTATTAAATTTAAAAGTCAGTAAAATGAGGAAAAACCGAAATGCTTTTCAACCAAAAATAACCATTCAGAAAATAAGCAGACAAAGATAATAGCACTATATTGATAATTCTTTATTCTTCTGAAAATTGTCCTCTTGGAGGTATTCCCCCCCTTTTTTTAGTTTGTATTTTAGAACAGTGTTTGTAACTGAAAGTAAGTTGTGCAAAAATTAATAAAAGTATTATCCTAGAAAACGAATATATCCTAGTATACAGAATGTAGATTGTAATAAGGGTTTGCATTCTGAATTCCTTTATTTCAAGCAATGATTATAGACAACATCGGTGCCATTTATGATAATGAGCCTGAATGAGGACCTAAAAAATAAACAGGGAAGTTACATAAAGATATTTGTAGTGGAAAACATTTTGCTTCACTTAAATTCTACTTAAATATAGATAAATATAATTTGAGATGCAATGAGTTAGAACTGCCATCATATTGAAAATGTATAAATTTGGATTTAAATACTTGATTCATTTTACCTATAATTAAAATTATAACGTAACATTGTAAGTCATGGCCACATTTTAAAAATGAACTGAACCATAGAAATCCCTATTAAATAATGAAAAACGTGTACTCTGCATCCTTCAAGTTACATTAATATTTACATGAAATCATTATCATTTTATGAGTTAGCTTCCTATCAAGAATTGAGAAATCAAAGCATTAAATTAGCTTCCCTAATTTAAACCATGATAGTCAGACACAAGTTGAGGGACTGGCTGATGGAGGAGGGTTTGTATTAGGAGGAGAATTGTACCAATAGTTTAGCATTTAAATGAGTCCAGCATTTACTGGAAGTAATATCAAAGATTAGTATATATTAATAAAAGTGTATGATTTTCTGACTACTTTCATGATTCTTCAGAGACTTAAAAAATCATAGGTTCTCTTATCTTACATGAGATATTTCAGTTAGAATGAAAAACCTTATCAAAGTTATAGGTATGTATCGTATACCTATGAAGCCAAGTTGTTAAGGAACCGGGAAATAATTTTTCAAAATATATTTGAAGAAATAAAGAAATATTCTCGAATTATTGAATGTAATATATTTTTTCTAAGCTTAAACATGACAATTAGGAATGATCAAAGTTAAATAAACAAAATTTGGAGGCTGTGGATTATTATATCCATCTAGTGCAGATAGATACTCTTAATCATTTTTACCTCTGTGAAATAACTGCTTACTTCCTGATAAACTTTTGCAACTAATGCATCACTACTCTTTGAGTCTGTTCCCTAATAATAAGATATTACAAGGTTATTTCAAGCAGTATATGTTATACCCCAAACCATAAAAATCATAGAAGAAAACATAATCAGCAAAATTTCGGACATTGTTCATAGCAATATTTTATCAGATATATCTTTCTAGGCAAGAGAAACAAAAGAAAAATTAAATAAATGGAACTACATCACACTAAAAAGTTTTTGCACAGCAAAGGAAATCATCAATGAAATAAAAAGACAACCCACAGAATGGGAGAGCATATTCAGCAGTACATCTGATAAGGGGTTAATACCCAAAAATTTTAAAGAACTTATAAAACTCAACACCCCCCCCAAAAAAAAGACCAATGAAAAAATTGGCAAAGAACCTGAATAGACACTTCTCCAAAGAGGATGTACATATGGCCAATAGACATATGAAAAGATGCCCAATGTCACTAATCATCAGAGAAATGCAAATTAAAACCACAATGAGATATCATCTCACACCTGTCAGAATGGCCATCATCAATAAATCAACAAACAACCAGTGCTGGCATGGATGTGGAGAAAGGGGAACCCTTTTACACTGTTGATATGAATGCAGACTGGTGCAGCCACTGAGGAAAGCTGTATGGAGATACCTCAAAAAATTACAAATGGATCTGCCTTCTGACCCAGCAATCCTACTTCTGGGAATATATCCAAAAGAACCCAAAACACTAATTTGAAAGAATATAAGCACACCTATTTTCATTGCAGTGTTATTTACAATCTCCAAGATATGGAAGCAGCTCAAGTGTCCATCAGTAGATGAGTGTGCAAAACCACTATGGGACATTTGCACAATAATATGCTACTCAGCCATTAAAAAGAAGAAAGTTTTACCATTTGTGATAGTATGGGTGGACCTGGAGACAATTATGCTAAGTGAAATCAGCCAGTCAGAGAAAGACAAATACTATATGATTTTACTCATATAGGGAATCTAATGAACAAACTGAACTAGCAAGGAAAATGGGGGCAGACTCATAGATGGAGAGCAGGCTGACAGCTAAGGGCTGGGGCAGGTTACAGGGTGGAGGGATCGAGAAAAAGGAAAAAGGACTCATGGACATGGACAACAGTGTGGTAATTACCAGGGTAAGGTGGGTATAATGGGGTTAAATGGTAATAGCAAAAATACAATAAAGATTAAGTTTAAAAAACAGTATATAATTTTGACTTTAAATAAAGCTGGGTGATAAAAACCCTGTAGTCCCTCTTTCATATCCATAAAGGAATTGCAGAAAATCAAAACATAAAAAGATTATTCATTTATTAATTCCCCATATGTTTTTAAAAGAATATATTTTCACTATTAATTTGCTTACTATTTCTTTCTTTTATTATTATTTTGAGAAAATCTGAGTGAGACAGGAATTACTAGAATGGAAGCTGGGGGGTTTTGAGAGGATCTGAAAAGATGAAAGTACATAGTTGTAAGGATAATCCCTTCTCCAAAACATTTAGAGTAGACCAGAGTCCACTGGAGCAGCAGTCCCCAACCTCTTTTGGCACCAGGGACCAGCTCCGTGGAAGGCAGTTTTTCCATGGACGCAGTGGAGGGCTGACAGTTTGGGGATGATTCAAATGCATTACATTTATTGTGCATTTTATTTCTATTATTATTACATTATAATATGTAATGAAATAATTATACAACTCACCATAATGCAGAATTGGTGGGAGCCCTGATTTTATTTTCCTGCAACTAGACGATCCCATCTGGGGCTGAGAGGAGACAGTGACACCCTAAGTGTGTTGCTTATGTCCAGTCTACTCCATAATCTCATTCTGGTGGCTGTCACTGCAGAAAACCCTGCTTCACAAAGATAGGATGTTGGAAACGGAAACAGGCCTTTCAGGGCTTTGTGGCAACCTCAGGATAGTCTGCCTTGACTTTAATCCAGAATGTATGGAGATTGTAGTTATCTCAAACATACTTTTAAATCCACCATCATTTGCAATCTCAAACAGCTGACCTTCTTCTAGCATGGACAAAGTTGACTCACCTGACTTACTTACACATGGGTCATGGATTCATTTCTTCCCAGGCCAAGGGTCCTTGTGGTCAGGAAATAATCTCTTCTGAACTCTTCTGAAAGCTGATGATCATTCACCAGCTGGGAGAAAGGAGGCCCTGGCTCATTCTCTTTCAAAATCTCTGCTAATGTTTGAACCATGTCAAAAATCCCAATGTTCACACATCACCCCCATAATTCACTTTGGCTTTGGATGGAGCCATGTTATCTGCCAACTTGAACAGAGTTCTCATTCTCCCCTGAAGTAACAGATTGAGTTCACTGAGAAGGGTGAATATGTCACACAAATAAGCAAGTTTTACGATCCATTCTGTGTCACTGAAGTGTGCTGCCAGTGGTGACATTTTCTATATGAAACCTCTAGAGTGGCTCCCATAACTTAAAAACTGGCCAGTGATCTCCCTGCAGAAAGCCATCTCACTTCTGCGTGTAAGAGGAGACGTGTGAGCTCTGCGTCCATCTCCGCACAGAGCTGCGTGAACAGATGTGAGTTAAGGGCATGTACTTTAATGTGGTTGATAATTTTAATCACATCCTGCAAAATGTTAAGTTCAGGTGACATTTTTCTGCTAGCCAGCATTTCTCTGTGGGTGACAGTATGTACAGTCACATTCAGAAGTGACCTTTTGACCTGAGTAGTGAAACCAGAAAGCTGTCCAGTCATGGTAGCCGCTCCATCTGCATATATACTGACACAAAATGACCAATTCAGTTTCCCTGATATGAAATCATTCAAAGACTTGAGTAGTTCTGCAACTGTGGTGTTCGTTGGCAACGTAAGTGCATATAACACATCCTCATGCACATCCTCCTGAAAAAATATGTCACACCAAAACAAGCATTCTTGCCTTGTTGTCAACATCAGTAGACTCATCAACCTGGATTGGGTACCACAGTGACTCATTAGTCCTCTCTAACAATTATGCCTAAATATCTTCTGCTCTTTTATCACTTCATCTAGTTGTGGTGCTAGCTGAAACAGGAACACATACCACCTTTTGAAGTGCAGCCTCTCCTAAAAGTTCATGACAAATGGCCTTAGCAGCAGTCAGGGTCAACTCTTCACCAATAATAAAGGGCTTCCTAGCTTTAGCAATGGGGTTAGCCACTTAGAATGATGCTTGCAGTGTAGACGCATTTGATGATGAAGTAAGTGGTGGCCTTCAATAACTGCTTCAGTTCTTAGTGTTCGCTTTTTTTTTTTTTTTGAAAAGTTCCAAAGGCTTGTCTTTTAATGCAGTGTGCTTGGTCTCCATGTGGCAAAGCAGTTTCGAAGGTTTTGTGGTTCCGTTGAATAGCTGGTAGCCAAATATTATACAGAGCGGGCTTGTAGAATGTGAATCACCTGTTGCAATGAACCCATAATTTAAGTAGGACTCTTCGTATTATCTTTTAAATGCAACTTTCTTTTTGTTGGCAGTCTTAGAGTCTTCTGCTGTCTCATCATTGGGTCTTTCTCTCTTTTCAAAGAAACTGTCCAGTGACATTTGTTTTTTACTCATTTTGGCTAAGGTTAGAATGTGGGTTTGCCAAAACTGATTGAGACATGTGCACAGTGTGGGAAAGAGGCATGGATGGAAGTGGTAAATAAAATAATGAGTGGGATATGCACAGACTAAAATAAGTGTCAGATTCTGACTTAATGCCTGCTGCCAGATGCAGCTGTACAATTGAAGTACATCAGCTCACTTGCCACTATAATGCCTGTCACCAGATGCAGCCTAATTGTTACTTGCCACTCACTGATAGGGTTTTGATATGAGTCTGTAAGCAATTGATGTATTATGGTCTCTGTGCAGTCAAACATCTCTGCTATTGATAATCTGTATTTACAGCTGCTCCCCAGCATTAGCATCACCACCTCAGCACCACCTCAGCGCCACCTCAGATCATCAGGCAGTAGATTCTCATAAGGAGCACGCAACATAAATCCCTGACGTATGCACAGTAGGATTTGTGCTCCTATGGGAATCTAATGCTGCCTCTGATCTGACAGGAGGCAAAGCTCAGGCAGTAATGTGAGCAATGGGGAGAGGTTTGCTCATTCAGCCACCACTCACCTCCTGCTGTGAGGCCCAGTTCCTAACAGGCCACAGACCAGTAATGGTTGGAGACTCCTGCACTAGAGGGCGGGAGAAGGCTTAAAAATCACGAGAAGAGAGCCATACAGCAAGGAGGAAGACATGAGGGAAGACATGGAGAACCAACTTCTGGGGTGGACCAAGAGACAAGAAGTTGAGAAGCTGGACCTTGACCCCTTCATGCCCTGAGGAGGAAACATTCAGTCCTATCATGCACAAAGCTCCCCTAGGACTCCAGAAGTTCCCTGTCCCCTGGAAATAGGCATATAGAAAGGTCTAAAAGCATATTATTTTTTCCTTTCCACCTATACTTCTTTTTTTCTATATACCAACAATAAATAAGAGGAATTTGACATTAAAAACACAATACCATTTACATTAGCACAATATAAAATGAAATATGTACATAATCTATATGAGTAAAACTATAAAACTCTGACAAATATCAAAAAACAACAATACATGCAGACCTCTTTCATTTTTATGATAGAAAGATTCAATATTATCAAGATGTCCCTTTCAACTTGGTTTGTAGATTCAATACAATCTCAAAGTTTCAACAAATTATTTTATACATTCTGACAGACTTTAAAGTTTATATGGAGAGGGAAAGATCAAGAATAGCCAACATAATATTGAAGAAAATAAATAGAGTTGGAGGATTGACACTACCTGGCCTCAAGAAAAAAAAGCCACAGTAATCAAGACAGTGTGGTACTGAGGTAAGACTAGACAAATAGATCAATGAAACAGAATAGGGAGCCCAGAAATAAGCATATGTAAATATAGTCTTTGACAAAGTAACAAAGACAATATAATAGAACAATGGCAGTCTTTTGAAGAAATGCTCCTGGAACAACTGAACATCTATATAAATTTCTTTCTTTTTTTCATTGTTGTTCAAGTCCAGTTGTTTCCATCCCCCACAACCCCTCACACTAGCCATCTCTACCTCCCACTCTCCATCTTACCCTCCTTTGGCTTTGTCCATGTGTCCTTTAAACATGTTCCTTGATGACTGTTCCCCTTTCCCCCCTATTATCCGCTCCTACCTCCCCTCTGGTTAATGTCAGTTTGTTGTTAATTTCAGTGTCTTTGATTATATTTTGCTTGCTTGTTTGTTTTGTTGATTAGGTTCCATTTATAGGTGAGGTCATATGATATTTGTCTTTTATCACATGGCTTATTGCATTTAGCATAATGCTCTACATTTCCATCCTTGCTATCTCGAAGGGTAGGAGCTCCTTCTTTCTTTCTGCTGTGTAGTATGGTAAATATACTGTAATTTTTTGATCCACTCATTTATTGATGGGCATTTGGGTTGCTTCCAACACTTGGCTATTGTAAATTGTGCTGGTATGAACATTGGGATACATAGATTCTTTAGAATTTCTGTTTCAGGATTCTTACAGTATAATCCCAGCAGTGGAGTTGCCAGGTCAAAAGGTAGTTCCATTTTTAGGTTTCTGAGGAAATTCCATACTGTTTTCCACAGTGCCAGCACCAGTCTGCATTCCCACCAACAGTGTACCAGGGTTCCCTTTTCTTCACAACCTCACCAGCACTTGTTTTTTGTTGATTTATTTATGATGGCCATTCTGACCAGTGTCAAGTGGTTTCTCATGGTGCTTTTAATTTGCTTTTCTCTGACGGCTAGTGATGCTGAGCATCCTTTCATACATTTCTGGGCCCTCTGTATGTCCTCCTTGGAGAAGTGTCTGTTCTGGTCCTTTGCCCAATTTTTGTTTAGGTTGTTTGTCTTGCTGGAGTGGAGTCATGTGAGTTCTTTATATATTTTGGAGATCGAAACCTCATCCAAGGTATCATTTGCAAATGTATTTCCCATACAGTTGATTCCCTTTTCATTTTGCTGATGTTTTCTTTAGCTGTGCAGAAGTGTTTTATTTGATGAGGTCCTATTTGTTTATTCTTTCCTTGATGTCCTTTGCTCTAGGGGGACATGTTGGTGAAAACAGTGCTATTTGGAATATCTGAGATTTTTCCTCCCTATGTTCTCCTTTAGGACTTTTATGATTTCATGACTTATATTTAAGTCTTTTATCCATTTTGAGTTTATTTTTGTGTATGGTGTAAGTTGGTGGTTGAGTTTCTTTTATTTTTATATTTTGTCTTGTAGTTTCCAGATATGCCAACACCATTTGTTGAAGAGGCTATTTTTACTCCATTTTATGCTTCTGACCCCTTTGTCCAATATTAATCAACCATAGAGACTTGGGTTTGTTTCTAGACTCTGTATTCTGTTCCACTGGCCTATGTCTCTGTTCTTATGCCAGTATCAGGCTGTTTTGATTACAGCAGCCTTGTAATACAGTTTGATATCAGGTATGTGATCCCTCCTACTTTGCTATTATTTCTCAAAATTGCTGAGGCGATTCAAGGTCATTTATGGTTCCATATAAATGTCTGTTTATAGAAATGTTTGTTCTATATCTGTGAAATATATCATAGATATTTTAAAAAGGATTGCATTGAATCTATAAATTGCTTTGGGTAGTATGGACATTTTGATGATGTTGATTCTTCCAGTCCATGAACATGGTATATGCTTCCATTTATTTGTGTCTTCCTTAATTTCTTTCTTCAGTGTAGTATAGTTTTCTGAGTACAGGTCTCTTACATCCTTGGTTAAATTTATTCCTAACTACATTATTTTCTTGTTGCTATAGCAAATGGGATTTTTTCCCCTGATTTCTGTCATTGTTGGTGTACAAAAATGCCTTCAATGTCTGAATATTGGCTTTGTAGCTTGCTCTTTTACCAAATTTACTTATTAGGTCAAGTTATTTTTTGGTGGAGTCTAAAGATTTTTTCTGTACACTATCATGTCATGTCAAACAATGAAATTTTGTTTCCTTCCTTCCAATTTGGATGCCTTTTATTTCTTTTTCTTGTCTGGTCTCTGTGGCTAGGACTGCAAATACTATGTTGAATAGAAGTGGTGAAGGCAGACATCCTTGTTTTGTCCCTGATCTTGGTGGGAAAGCTTTTGGTTTCAGCCCATTGAGTATGATGTTGCCTGTGGGTTTCTTGTGTATGTCCTTTATTATGTTGAGATATGCTATCTCTAACCCACTTTGCTGAGTGTTTCTATCATAAATGGGTGTTGTACCTTATCAAATGCTTTTTCTGCATCTATTGATATAATCATGTGATTTTTGTCTCTCCTTTTGTTCCTGTGATGTATTACGTTTATTGATTTGCAAATATTATACCATCCTTGCATCCCTGGGATGAATCCCACTTGGTCATAGTATATGACCTTTTTAATGTATTTCTGGTTGTGGTTTGCCAGTATTTTGTTGAGGATTTTAGTGTCTATGTTCATCAGCAATATTGGCCTGTAGTTTTCTTTCTTTGTAGTGTCTTTACTTGGCTTTGGTATTAGGATGATGTTGGCCTCATAAGAAGAGTTTGGGAGTTTTCCATCTTCTTGGATGTTTTTGAATAGTTTGTGAAGGATAGGGTTTAGCTCTTCCTTAAATGCTTAGTAAAATTCTCCTGTGAAACTGTTCAGTCTAGGGCTTTTGTATGCTGGGAGTTTTTTGATTACTGCTTCAATTTCACAAGCTGTTATCAGTCTGTTCAGCCTTTCTGTTTCTTCTTCATTCAGTATTGAAAGATTATATATTTTCTAGAAATTTGTCCATTTCAGGTAAGTTTTCAAATTTCTTGGTATATAGTTTTTCATAGTAATTTCTTATAATCCCTTGTATTTCTGTGGTATCAGTTGTAATTTCTCTTCTCTCATTTTTGATTGTGTTTATTTGGGTTCTCTCTCTTTTTTTTCTTGATG
This sequence comes from Anoura caudifer, assembly GCA_004027475.1. NCBI lineage: Eukaryota > Metazoa > Chordata > Mammalia > Chiroptera > Phyllostomidae > Anoura > Anoura caudifer. The sequence continues at coordinate 36,056 of PVKU01007835.1, forward strand.
AGTCTGCTAAAAGGCTTGTTGATTTCATTTATCTTATCAAAGAACCAGCTCCTGGATTGATTGATCCTTTGTATTGCTCTTTTAGTCTCTATGTCATTTAATTCTGCCTCTGATCTTGGTTATTTCCTTCCTTCTATCACTCTGAGCTATCTTTGTAGTTGTTCCTCCAGTTCTTGTAGATGTAGGGTTCAGTTGTTTATTTGAAATGTTTCTATCTTTTTTAGATAGGCCTGTATTGCTATGAACTTCCCTCTAAGGGCTGCATTTGCTTTGTCCCATAATTTTGGGGTTGTTGTGAGTTCATTTTTGTTTGTTTCCAGAAACTTTTCAATTTCTTTCTTGATCTCATTATTAACTCATTTATTGTTTAATAGCATACTATTTAATCTCCATGAAGTTGAGTGTTTTTGAGTTTTTTCTTTGAGGATGATTTCTAGTTTCAGGCCCTTGTGGTCCAAGAAATGCTTGATATGATTTCAACTTTCTTGAATTTGTCAAGGCTTGTTTTGTGTCCTGTCATGTGGTCTGTCTTTGAAAATGTTCTATGTGGATTTGAAAAGAATGTGTATTTTGCTTCTTTGGGATGAATGGCTCTATATATATCAGTTAATTCCATTTGATCTAGGACATTGTTCAGTGCCCAATATCTTTGTTGATATTTTGTTTAGAAGATCTACCCATTTTTGATAGTAGGGTGTTAAAATCCCCTAGTAAAAGTATGTTATTGTCTATATCTTTCTTGAAGTTTTCCAAGATTTTCCTTATGTATTTGCATGTTCCTATATTGGGTGCATATATGTTTATAATGTTTATGTCTTCTTGTTTTATGGCAAATAGTTTTTGTTATTTTTCTTTTATTTATTCATTCATTTTAATAAAAAATTTTTTATTGTTGTTCAAGTACAGTTGTCTCCATTTTACCCCTACTACTCCCTCCTACTGGATTTTTCCCTTGAGTATCATGACATGTTCTTCTGTGTGTTTTTTTATGGCCTTTGTTTTGAAGTTTCTTTAGTCTGATATAAGTATTGCTACCCCAGCTTTTTTTCCCTGTCCATTTGCTTGGCATATTTTTTTCCATCCCTTCACTTTCAGTCTGTGTAGGTCTTTTGTTCTGAGGTGGGTCTTCTATAGGTAGTATATGTGCAGGTCGTGTTTTCTTATCTATTCAGCTACCCTATGTCTTTTCATTGGAGCATTTACCCCATTTATATTTAATGTTATTATCGATAGGCAGTAATTCATTGCCATTTTACCCCCTTTGTACCTGTGTTCCTCTCTCTCTCACTCTTTTTCTTCTTCTTAAAGCAGTCCCTTTAGCATATCTTGCACTGCTGTTTTGGTGGAGGTGTATTCTTTCAACCTTCTTTTGTCTGGGAAGCTCCTTATTTCATTTTCCATTTTAATTGAGAACCTTGTTGGGTACAGTAGTCTTGAGTGCAGGCCTTTGCTTTTCATCACTTGGAATATTCTTGCCATTCCCTTTTGGCTTGGTGTGTTTCCATTGAGAAGTCAGCTGCTAGTCTTATTGGGGCTTCCTTATATTTTACTTCCTGTTTTTCCCTTGCTGCCTTTAAGATTCTCTCTTTGTCTTTTAATTTTGCCATTTTAGTTATGATGTGTCTTGTACTGGGCCTCTTTGGGTTCCTCTTTATTGGGACCCTCTGTGCTTTCTGGATTTGTATAACTTTTTGTCTCATCAAATTAGAATTTTCCATCATTACTTTTTCAGACAGGTTTTCTATCCCTTGCTCCTCCTCTTCTTCTTCTCTTTCTGGTATCCCTATTTTCAGATATTATTATGCTTCATATTGTTCTGCTTTTCCCTTAACTCCTCTTCATTCTTTCTGAGTCTCTTTTCCTTTTCTTGCTCTTTCTGAGTGTTTTTTTTTTTCTACTTAGTTCTCCAGATCAGTGATATGATCCTCTGCTTCATGTAGCCTACTTTGGATTCCTTCTACTGTGTTCTTCAGTTCAGAAATTGCATTCTTCATTTCCGCTTGGCTCTCATTGATAGTTTCTGTGTCCTTTTTCATGTTGATATAGTGATATAGTTTGCAGTAAGTTCCTCATAGTTTCCCTGTAGTTTTGGTAATTTTTAGTGAGCTCATTGAGCCTCCTTACAACCATTGTTTTGAACTCAGTATCTGATAGTTGACTTGCCTCTATTTTATTTAGCATTTTTTTCTGAGGATTCTTCCTTACCTTTAAATTGGGGGTTGTTTCTTTGTCTACCTATTATTTGTGAGATTCTTCTTGTTTGCCTCTGCTTCTTCAATTTAGATCTATTTTGACTCCCTGAGTGTGTGGTGTGAACTTCTACAATAGGAGACCTTTGAGATTCGGTGGTGTAGTCTCCTTGATCTCCTGAACTTGATGCTATTGGGATGTCCTTTCTGCCATTTATGTTTGCTCTCTGGATGTAATTGTGTTTTGATTGTTTTTGTTTGTTCTTTGGTGGGTCCTTCACTCCAGCGGGTTGACTTAGGGTCATCTCACCCACCTTGTCTTGTATGATGTTGTGCAGGTGCTGCCAGGTTGTGCTGAAGCTGATTCTTCTGTCTGTTTGAGCTTATAAGACTTCTTTCTCATTATTGTACAGTTGTTTATCCCAGGTGATTTCTACACAATTGTAGTTGTAATTCCAGATTGGTCGTGGGAGGAAGTTAGAGTGCTTCCATTCACTCCTTCACCATCTTACTGCCTTTCTTTCCATCTATAGATCTGTAGACAGAGTACTGAGTCATTTTTTAAAAGTGAAATCAAACATTGAGGGAGTAAAACTACAAACAATAAAAAAAATTTCTTCATCATTACTGTGACATTGCATTTAAATTGTCCATTTGGCCCTTAAGGACAGCAAGTGAGTGGTGACACCTACTATGGGCCTCTTGTCTTCAGCAGTCAAATGTCTTGAACTCATATGGGAATAGCGCCCCAAACACTGGCCTCTGGTCTAATCATGTGACTTATCTCCTACATATAATTCTTTGCTTATCTTACAGGATTGCTGTGACGATGGTCATTTGATACATATAAAACATTGATTATTTACAAACACACATACCTCCAATATTTTCAAAGACAGGAAACTTCAATTTCTATATTATAGAGTTAGTTTTTGGGAGATCTAATCCAAATAACCTTCAAATTGAATTAGATAAACTATAAAAAATGGAAATAACTAAAAGGTTGCTTGTAATAAAAATATTATCTCAAATGATGAGAAACCAAATCATCCATGATTTATACAACAGCAAAAGGAAAGAATAAAAAGTTGTTTGCCATTTCCTAAAGCACTTCTGCAAGTTGATGTGTAGAATGAAGTGAGGACACATGGATCTGAAGAGAGCTTGTATTTAATTTGGTGATAATGTGAGACATTCAGAGCCAGCATGTACCGTTTGTTAATCAGAACATAAGAAGTTTAGAGAAAAATATCTTTTCAACCTTAAGATTTCTGTAAATGCTTACTTAAACACACTGCAGAATTATATGGATTTTCAAAGATGACAATTTAAAAAATTTGGGTGCAGTAAAAAAATTAAAGTGTTTTTACAGTAAAATATTTTGTGAGTTCATTAGTCTATAATTTATTTATAATGTAATATAAACCTAAAAGTTTTGTCCTTTATTACAATGTTTAGTGGATTTTCTGTTTTATAAAAGGAAAAAATATATAAAATCTTTTAAATAAAGGTTAATGTTAATAACATGATCTCATAGAACTTATAAAGAAAAAGAAGCAAGGTGAGTATATAGATTCAAGGAGAAAATCTTCCTTTGATTTCCTGGCATTGAATATTCCATCCTGGAATATTTAGCATCATGTCCACAGATATTGCTTATTTTTCTCACTTAGATTCACATGCAATATCTGTATTTTCTAAGTTTATATATATTAATAATCTTTTTTAATTCCATTTTCCACTGAAGTTTAAAACAATGTGCTTTTGTTAAATATCTAATTTAATTTTTAACTTTTGAAGTGTAAGTATTTCAAAGCAATAGTATTCTGATTTTTAAAAAAATCATTTTAAATTTTGCTTTTGTACTTTGAGGTATCCAGAAAAGATAATGTATCTAAGCACATTGTCTGAATTCTATGACAAATGAAGATGTAATCATGTTAAGGAGAAAAGCAGAGTGGTTTAAAGTTCATGTTATGAGAGCCACTAAACATTTGTCAGGTTGCTGGAACAAAGCTCACATGGTCCAAAAAATATTTCATTGTGAATAACAATCCAAGCTATTGCACAGAGTGTAGAAGCAGCAATATATTGCTTTCTTCATTTAGATTTAAGCTGACAGGTCATGCATTATATCATTTCTGTTTCCTGGCTAAAAGTAGATAAAAGGTAGTTTAGTATAATCTAATACCTCACAAATGATGTGACACTTAATGTTTTTCTTACTTAGAAAAATGATAACTATATTTTGTAGCACCAAAACTTTCTTAACATTCATTTTAAGAAAAGTGACTCAGCTTCTGAGTCTAGAAGTTGCAAATGAATCTGCATCTCCCTGTAAGAATACTGATGAGGGGAGGGGAAATGTAGTGAGAATCACAGTCATAAAAGCAATCAGAATTCTACGTGGGCAGCATTAGTGTACAAAACTTTTATGGAGACCCAAATACTGTATCAGACTGTCCTAGAAAACATCAAAATCCAGTTTCCAACAATGGCTGAATTTGTTGATTTCTCCTAAGCCTTTCCCACAGTCACTATTCATTGGAATATCATGACAATTTCATAAAATAATCCAGTCATTTTGATAAATATAAAATTTGGTGCAATGACTTTATCTTGAGAAATAATCCTATCTTGAGTATATAAAAATCTGTATTGATTCACATGCATATATTCCACTTTTATGATTGTTAATGATGGAATGTGTCATTGCCAGGCAAGCACAAGGCTTAGGTGCCATAAACTGGGGTAGTCTGTAGGGATGGTGAATAGTGAGTAAACATAAATGGAAATTGGAAGAGTTTCCAAGCTATTATCACCTACAAAAGATACATGAAAATAAAGATAATGTAATTCAATATATATTCATCAATAGTTCAGATATAGAGTTTATATTTTTGCTTAATTTTTATGCAAAATCTTTATGATTTATTAAGTCTATGCTGGGTTCTGACATGAAGTTAAATGTTTAAAAATGGTCTGCTTTTACTTTGGAATATCCAGCAGAGCCACACAAAGGAGAACTGGGACATACACAGTTATCTATACCAGTTATTAAACCAAGAACTGTCTAGAACCAGTTGAGACTGGAGAAAATAGCAGCTGATTCCATTTAGGTTGATTGTTGTTGTTGTTAAAGGCTTATGGGAAGAAAAGTGAAAAATCAAGGCATGTCAGCTGCAAGATAAAAAGTCACCTGTTATAGGAAGTATGATCTGGGATCATAGAGTTCATTCACATATTTTAATACTATTTGGATGAGGGACCAAGGCAATTTCTGTTTAGATAGTGGAGAGCATCTACAGAGTCAATTGTGATTCAATACATGAAGTGCCTTCCTAAGTGGTTTCAGTTGTGAAAAGAGTCACCCAGTGAGTGGTGAGTTTTACCTCACTGGAAAGAGTTTTTAATTATAAATAAATATACTATATAACATATTATATAAATATAAAATAAATAAACCTTTCACATATATAGTTTCAATATATAATTCCAATATATATTTAATTCACAATGATACATAATTAAGATTTAATGAAGACTATGTACCAGGCAATATGAAAAGATCTTTATCAGACATAAATCTTCCAAGTCTTTTAGTAATTCTGCATGATACATATTATTTATCATTTGCATTTTAGAGGATGGAACTGAAATAAAGAGAGATGAAGTAGTTTGGCCAAGGTTGCACAGTTGGAAAGCAATGGAATTGGTTCTGTAGCAGAGAAAAAAATGACTTTGTTGGAGATATCAAAGACGAGAAGTTTTGCATTAAAAAACAGGAATAGATGTTTTCTACGTCCCAGATGGGTTTGCAGCAGAAACAACATTTACAACCTTTTCCCAAATGTTTGAATAGATGCAGGTGAGAGAAAACCCTGCTTACTGAGTTTTTATCTCTCTACATTTTTTGTTTATCACTTCCCCAGTATCTATAAAAAAATAAATAGCACTGTTAATAGCAATTTAGTCAGACTGGTCACTTTGGACAGTATGATAAGAATACTTGCAATTCAAAAACAAATATATTTTCAGAGCTCTTTTCCTTTTTCCCTTTAATTTTTAATAAAAAATATCACAATACCAGCCTCTTGTGAGACAGATATTATCTGGAATAACAAATGTGTTAATAATAAAGGGGTACACAACTGTTTGCTCTATCTTTCCCTGATAACTTTGCATGTCACTTGCTTTCCTAAAATTGAAGCAAAACAAATTTGCTTAGCCCCTTCAAAGCTGTAACAATTCCTTTGCAGTTATCACTCTGTTTAGGAGTTAAGTCAGACTATGAAAACTTTTGAGTTTAACTGGACTGAGATTTTTACCCTGGAAAGAATCTCCTGAGGAATTCTTTAAGGTTGCTGCCAAATTACCAGACATAATATGAGGAGTAAATGGAACAAAATTATAGTGTGCTGCTAATGTTTTTCCCTATGTGCTCCCCACTCAACATCCTTATTCTTCTAGGTTATTTCCCCCCATAAAAACGACCTGTTTCTCTTTTTGACTTTTCAAAAGAATAAGTAAGTAACCAGCCAGAGTTAAACAGAGATATTTCACTTCCCTTGCTTTACCTTTCCCCATTCTGTTCCTCCCTGTGGACCCTGTTGCCCTAGCTTCCTGGTTTTAAGTTCTGGATGATAACTGGGAATAGCAGAGAGACATGATAATTTCACTTTAAATTTTAGGTTTCTTTTGATGTACAGTTTCAGAAAAAGTATAGGCTCTCTGTTTATTTCATGTCAAACCATCCCTTCTTAAAAGCCAACATTTCTTACCCTTATGAAGCAACGATGTTTATAAGAATAAGGCAAGGCTCCCTGTTTAGAGATTTGCTCCTTTGATAGCAGTCAATGAAACTGAGCCAGTTTCCAAAACAATAATTCTTCAACTGGCATATTACTTCCTGAAATTTATTCATATTTATAAATAAGAGTAAATGTGTTTTGTAAAAGAAACCCTTTCTTTTGAGGTTGCTGGCGGCTTTTCTTTTCTCCAAATATGGTATACAAAAGAATAAAAAATTAACTGATTTGCATGTTTCCTACATTAACACAATCTAGAGTAATTTATAATACAAATCAGTAGGATTCTAGTAGATGAATGCAAATTAGACATTTTAAATCAGAAACTAAATTAACCATTGAATTATAATTGCAAAGTAACATCATATATTGGGTAACATTGCATGGTGTTGTTACTTTAGTTTCATAGAAGAAAAGGCCCTGATGTTCTTATTATCTCCCCTTTTTACTATTTTAAAGACTAATGATCATAAAACTGGCCTCTCATCCGTCCATCAAAAGGTCAGGCATTGCTCTATGGCATGGGTAGTGAAGTGTTTTCATTTATTTACTCTTCTATTCCTGTCTTCTTGTTTATCTTCATGTCATTTTTGTTTTCAGTTGACATGTGGTCAGTAGGGTGCATCATGGGAGAAATGATAAAAGGTGCAGTGCTGTTTCCTGGCACTGATCGTATCCTTCTCAGCAGCCAGTGGACTCTACAGGTGTTCCTCTCAATCCGTTTCCCTTGCTTTCAAGTACAGTACTGCTGATGGTATACATTTGCTGCCCTCAGAGGGCTCTATGAGACTTCAATGTCAAATATTCGCAGCTAGCATCATGGTGGAATAACTGTGTGTCTAGTAAAATTCTACATGGATAATACAGTACCAAATTTGAAACATTCAGCATGTTGTCAAAAGATCTGCCTTAATTGAGTCATAAAGATTAATAACAGTGATATAATTTTCTGTATTGTTTTTGTTGTAGATATTTCAAAATTAAATTCTATTAATAGGTAGATAAGCAATGACAAAATATTTTAGTTTTAAGACAAGATTTAGCTTTCATATCATAAGAAATACTCATTTGGCATACAAAATTTAATTAGATTTATATTCACTCACAAATACAATATATTTATTTTAATATATATTCAGGGAGCATGCACATGAATTTTATTTTTAAATTGATCAAATTCTTCTAAAATTCTCTTTCTCATTTACTTCATTTATAGGGATTATTGCTCTAATCCTGCTATTATTTTCTTCATACAATTAACAAATGTGATAATTAAAACCTCATTAATAATGTTTACATAAAATACCTGAAGAAATAAATTTATATCACTTGAATAACTAAAAGAGACCCTCTCTTAGGCAGCAAATAGCAAGTAAAAATTCCAGAGGCTCTTCAGTGTTAAGTAGATACAGATATTGTGTGAGTAGTATATGAGTGTGTAATAACATTTCTTTAAGTTAGTTAAGTATCCTCCTACACACAGTAATTTATAAACATAATATGACCTCACCATACTGAAGATAAAATCTCTGCTTAAATGATTGCAATTCAAAACTAAAATGGAAGCAGTAACAATGGGGTTTAATATATAATTAAAGTAAATATAATTAATTACTAATATAGTATATCCTAACCACATTATGATTAGCCACTTACTTTGAGGGTTAATATATTACACATATGGTTATAGATATAGTTTCCCACACACATTCTCTGTATTAAAGACCAATTTAGGGAATGACTGAATTAGCACTGATTTAATTTTTGTTGAATGAAAGAACTTAAACTAAATGTTTTATTTAGTAAAAATTAAAACTTTATTGTTTTAACTTCCATTCTTACTGAAAACTTCTTTCTAATCTTTCATATAACACAAATGTATTAAATTTTTTCTGTTTATTGCAATTGTCTTCTACATATACATCTTATTAAATAACATCTACAAATTTATCACATTCGTATTAATGTTAATGCTTTTGAGAAGTATGTTTTTTGATAAAAAAACTAATTTCTTTGATTCTCAAAAAATTATGAACTTGAGTTTGGGCTTTGGAAATAAATATGAAATAGTACTTAAATTTTGGCTAATTTTAGACATTTGATAAAGATCAATTCAATCCATTAACTTTGTCCTCAGCTTTTTCAGAAGTTCATTGTGGTTGAATAATTGATGACTGAAATGAAGATTGCCCTTGTTAATGAAAATGATTGATTTTCATTAATTTCCTTATATTTTCTATTAAGGAAAATCTGATTGATTTTCACAACTGAGTTATTAAATACCAATTAACTTTTCTTAGAATCTATTTCTTGGCAGAAGTTGCTTGGCTATCACCTTTTAACTTGGATATCAAAATCCCTTACAAGTAAAGCTTCAGGCTGCTGTTAATGTTCAAGTCTCATATTAGATGCCCTTTCAATGCCTGACCTTGATATTCGATATTGGGTTATTTCTGGAGCTCTCATATTGGGATACATTTGTAAATTTCCCAAGCACATGGGAATTATTTTCTAAAGTGTCTCTTCGGAGGATAGGATGTGGACTTTTAATGATTTCAAACATATTGTTTAAAGTTTAAATCAGTCTTGATGCAGTTTATAAAGCTGAATACCATAAAATCAACCTATTAAAATGCAAGACATTTATTTCTAAAAAGTCCTATAATTATAAATTACTTATCTGAAGAGGCATTAAAATTATATTTGAGTTTATTAAATAGAACCTTTAAAATGGAGCTGGAGATATATAGTATGTATATTATGCATCTGTATAATACATCATAAGGAGTCATATTATTTTTAACCAACACATTTTCGTTTATATGAAGATATTCTCAAAATAAATGATTTCTAAAAGTTTTTGCAGTATGAACAATGCAAGTCTTCTTAATAAATAATGTAACAGCAAAGCTTGAAATATTAATAAATTCTTATACCCTTTATCATTTATACCTAAAAAATTCAGTACATTATTTTCAGAATTGAGAAATTTAGTTAAAAATAATTTTAAAATTTTATATATTTATGTGCTACTTTATTAGTAGATGTATTTTTAGTACATATTAATTGAATTTTGTTCAACTCAAGTATGTTTTTGACTCTCTACAGGAGGATCAGAAATCAGCTATTGAGATAATTTTCTTTTGGGATCTCTTCTAATGAATTTCATTGTAGCAGATATTTTTACTTTTCAAATTATAGGATATTCTATATAAGCAAATTAATATTAAATACATAAATTTTGAATAAGATCAATAAAATGAACATATGTACTATTACTCAAGCTAAAAAGTAGGATGTCACCAATAAATACCTCTGAATCATTTTGTGTGTGCCTCATCAACCATATTCTCTCTTCTCTCCACAGAAGTCGCTGTTGTCCCCCCAACATTTTTCCAATCTCTGACTTTCCTTATATTTTTACCACATACATATTCATCCTTAAACCATATATGCTTTAGTTGTACATTTTACATATCATCATTATTATTTGTGACTTGTTTTTTTTAAGTTAACAATATATTTTTAAGATTTACTCTTATTGATGCATTAGACATAGTTCATTCATTTTCACATCAGTGCAATATTCCAGCCTATGAATATTCTATGACTATTCCATTCCCTTATAAGTAGGATTTGGCATATATTTAATTTTTGATTTTATTTTTAGAAATGATGATGTTATGAATATATGTCTCTAGGAGCACATGGGCAAGATGTTCTTTTGTTTTGTTTTGAAATTCCCAAGCTCATAGGTGGGCACATTTTCAACTTGACTATGTAGCATCAAATTGATTTCCAGAGTAGCAGTGTATAGATGTAACTATATCACAACCTTACCAACTCTTGGCTTTGTCAGATTGGTTTCTTAATTTGTCACCAATCTCTTGGATATAAAATACTATTTCAATAGATCTTTAATTTACATTTTCTTGACTACAATGGAGGCTAAGCATCTTTTCTTGTTTATTGGACATTAGTATTTTTCCCCTGGTAAAGTGTTTTCTTTTAAAGCATTTTTTGTATTGCATTATTTTATTGATTATTAGAAGTTCTTTATATAATTGGTCACCTAATCTTTGGCAGTTTTATGTGTTGTAAATGTCTTCTCCCCTATATTTAGATTATTTTCCCATTTTATTTTGCACTGGTTTTTTGGCAATCTTTTTTTATGCTTCATGTATTTTTATATCTTGTTTATGAATTCTTTGATGTCTTTATATTATCTTGTAAATTTACTGTGAATATTTTAAGTTTAAACCTTTAGTCCAATTGTAGTTAATTTGTATGCATGGTGTGAAAGAGGGATCCCATTTTTTTTCTACTTCCATCTACTGACCAGTGTATTCTTTCTTCATTGATCTATAATGCTATCCCTGTCATAAGTTTCCACATAGTAGCGGGAGGACTGTTATATTCTGTTCTCTTTAGCTATGTCTATAACACTACTACCCTTCCTTAATTGATGTAAATGTATACTATAGGCTTATATTGGGTAGGGTTAAACCTCCTCCCTTTTTTTTTGGGGGGGGGGTCTTTTTAGAAGTATCTTAGCTATTAATGACTTACTACTCTTCAATAAAAATGTTAAAGTTGGCTAGGTAACTTCTATAAAAAGATTCTTATTGGTATTTATATTGGAATTGTTTTAAATCTACAGTTCAATTTGTAGAGAAGTGCTATTTTAATTAGGACATTTTTAAATCCTTTGCTTGGGTGTACAAGGATCTTAGCATACACTAATTTGTTGTTCTTATTCTTTAGCCTCATAAATTGGCAATATTATAATTTTATTGTGTATAGGTAGAGTTCCTTTAGATTCATCCTTTTGATTATCATTTGTTTTTGGCTTACTACTACTTCTTGCAATTTGGTCCCTTATTTTGAGATTATTTTCTTTATTCCTAAAGTACATATTTTAGAAGACTTTTAGGGGAGTCTTTCATAATAAAATTCTATTTTTTATTGGATTCTCTTACTTTAAAGATAGTTTAGTTGGATATAGAATTCAACACTGACAGTTATTTTTTTCCAGCAGTTTAAAGATATTATTTCACTGACTTAATGTTTCTAATACTGCTGGTGAATTTAATAGTCATCTCTGGAGATAGCTTTTTCTTTTTCTCTGACTTCATTTATAATTCTATTTTTGGTCTTTGGTTTTTTGCTGTTTCTCTACCACATGAGTAGGTGTGGCTTTCTTTTTATTTATCTCTATAGAGATTCACTGTATTTCCCAAATTCCAGTATATTCCCAATTCCCAGAATTTCTCAGCTTTTGTTTCTTTAAATATTTTTCTCCCCTATTTTTTTTACATTATTTTCCTACAAAAGCTGATTGGACTGATTGGACATAAAGTAGACATTCATTTATTCAACAAATATTTTTTGAGCACCTACTGTGTCCTGGACACTTTTTGTCTCCAGGGATATATCAATAAAAAAACTATCATCATGAAAATCATGTCATGAAATATTTGATATCATGAAATTTAGAATTTAAGGCACAGTATATTAGGAGGTGATAATGGCTGAGGGGTAAGAGAGATCAAAATGCTAGGATGGGGGCACATACATTGTCTTCTGCTTTCTTTTAAGTTTAAACATAAAATAATTTTTAGGTATGCTTGTCAAAATGGCATAAACTTGATTGTGTGATTAAACTTCTTAATCTCCCTTTTATATAGTGTTATAGCCAGAAATGGATGTAATCTTCTAGACACAGCCTCACAGATCAAAGTAGTGTCACTATAAGTCCCTTAAATAACTCCCTCTATTTCTGTTAGTGTTAGAGCTATTTGTATTAGCTCTTTTGTTTAAAATCATTTTATTTACCAATTTTAAAAGCTATAAAACACAGATGTCAAATGTTACTTCCCAGTTTGAAAATGCAGACAGAGACAGATCCAGCCTTTGTAGGGTGAGGATATCATACAATTTGAGGAGGGTGTTATGTACAAAAAAAAATAATACTGTACAAAATTTTATACAATTAATATTGTACAAAATAATTAATATTATACAAAATTAGGTACTGAGTCTTACAAGGGCCTATACAAATGAAAGGGCCCAAAGATTAACCCTTAACAACTTAATGAAAATTCAGCCATACTCAGTGACAGATACTTGATTTGCTTATATGTGAAATGTCTTCCCATTTTTTGCTTTATAAGTAAATATATATTATAATAATAAATAGGTGTAAGACAGACTGTACTAAGATCCATGCATGCCATACTTCAAATGCCAGCTTTTGGATATTTTGTGTCCCACAGTATCCCACTTGAGTTTTGGTTGTGTTCTGGCTTATGATATTTCCTCTTCCTATGGCCATTTATAATGAAAATGAATGCTAGTTACAATTATATTTTAAATCACTTGTTCACATATCATATTACCAGAATTTGAGGGACCTTATGAAAGAAAAAGAATATTTTCAAATAAAAAAGTACAAATATTTTTAAAGGAAAAAAACAATTTAAAACATAACCATGAAAATCTGGTTCCAGAACTCTGTCATATGTATATACATTTCTATTCTGATCTTTAAACTTCTCCTCAGCAGTAAGAATTCTTTTGAGAGCAAATTTTATCATAGAGAAATATGAAGTAGTTGCAAAAATAAATTGTCAGATATTTTGAACTTTATATTGAGTAGCTTTTGTATTTTCTGTGAATAGAACCCCACAAATAATAGCAACATATAATTTCAATCCTTCCTAAATTTTGATGGTGGAATCTTTCTCCCTCTGCTGAGAGCCTGTGTTTACCATGAAATATATCCCCATGGTCTTTTAGGAAATTTACATGGAGAAATGGAATTAATGTTAGGATTTTTCTTTTCTTGAAGTATTTCTTTTAGGTGAAACTCCTACATTTTTCATAGAAAATAGGTGTGGAATGAACTATTGGTGAATTTCAAGCTATACTAATTTGCATCATAAAACTGAAATATGTTAGTATTTTATTCTCTTTTTAATCCTCACTCAAGGACATGCTTATGGATTTTAGAGAGAGGGGAAGGGAGGGAAAGAGGGAGAGAAACATCAATGCCAGGGAGAAACATCCATCGGTTGCCTCTTGTAGGTGCCCCCACTAGGGACTGAACCACAGCGTAGGCATATGTCCTGCCAGGGAACTGCTTCAACCAACTGAGCCACACTGGCCAAGGCAGTACTTTTTTCTTAAATCTGGTATAGTAATTGACAAGAGACTTAGTATATTCTATATTGGTATTTCTCAAAATACAGTCCTGGAGCCATCTGGATTACAGTTACTATTGGTGTTTTATTGTTTTGCTTTTTTTAAGATGTTACTTATTTACTTTTAGAGAGAGAAGAAGGAAGGGAGAGAGACAGAGGGAGAAAAACAGTAATATGTGAGAGATACATCCATTGATTGCTTCTTACACACCCCCTACTGGGAACCTGGTCTGTAACCCAGGCATGCACCCTGACCAGGAATCAAACCAGGGACCTTTCGGTTTGTAGGCTGGTGCTCAATGAACTGAGTCACACCAGCTAGGGCTGATGTTTTGTTTGTTTCTTTGTTTAAATAATGTTATATCAGACCTATGAACAGAATAATATAAATCAATGGGGAGAGGAAAAGGATCTGTATTTTGTAATTTTCCTATGTTACAAGTATTCAAGTTGAGGAACTTGATATATCACGATGCCTAACACATGGCATGCATCCTTCTACTTCCTTATTGCATATTCATTGCAGAAATTACTAATTGATTGCAGTAGTTTTCCAGCAGGACTGACATAAAGCCACTCAATAATACTCAATGCAGTGTCTAGGCAGCTGGATGGCTTGACAGATAAAATAACCTCTCCTGAAACTATTCTTTGGCAAAATAATCTTTAAAAACATAGTTAAGAATTTGGATGTAAACACTGATATTCTTTAAGTTGCAAATAAGTCTCAGAAAATTTTGCACAAAATATTGACTATAAGCCTTCAAGTAGAGGAGAAAGCAAGTCTGAATTTATGAAAGTGTCAATGCTGGAAACCATATTCATAATAACAAAAGTAATCAACTATGGAAGAAAACATAAGGAGATAGTTTTTCAAAGGGCATAGTAAAATGAGGCCATTAAACACTCTTTTTGAGTCTACTCTGTAGCTTCTGAAAGCTTGAATGTACGTTGTACAAATTATGTTCATAATTATAATTTAAAATAACCAGAAAAAGATAAGGTATTTTAGTTTGTGATACATTTTAGAAAGTTCCCAACCAAGGAAGTTAAAGTGAAAGGCATCCATCAAATATAAATCCTTCTCTAACTGATAAAATTAACAAAAAGTTTTCAATTTTAAGATTTCAAATAATTCATTTTCATAATCCATGTTAATTTTGCTTTATTCACCTATTACAATACTATTTACTGAAGACAGTTAATAGTCAATACATATACCTTATCTTGCCTTGTCTTTATACACTATATAAAATCAAACTTTTTGTAATATGATTATTTTATGCTGTGAATTTAGAATTAGATGAAGAAATTGACTGTCAAATAATTCCTATAAAATGATAGTTTTCAATTTTAACATTTATTAAATGCCTTTGATAAATAAGGGTGATGATTTCTCACTGAAATAGTAAATGAAAAATATAAAACACATTTATTGTTTTTTTGATAAGTGCACAGGCTGGATTTTATAAATAGTCAGATCCATATGTATTTAGTATAAAAATGATGACTTATGAGAGTTCTAAAGCAAAAAATCTTTTTACAAAAATAACCCTAACCATTCTTTTTAAAAATATATTTATCTTGTTAATATTAACACATAAGCATAAAAATAGTTATTTTATATATTTTAAAAATATAATTATTATGGAAATATGATGATTAATTTTTAAAAATGTATCATGTCATTTTCTATTTAAAATATTAATAAAGTTAATTGTTTTATGTGAAGTGGACCTGATACACCAAGGAGGCAGTTTTGGAGACAGTCTTTAAGGAATTGCTTGTGACAAACATCCCATCAATTTCATGATCAAATTAATAATAGAAGCAATTTCTACCACAACAATTTCAAACTTGCTCTTTTCCTTACTGGAATCCTTGGAGCCAGCATTGGACTTAGAGTCAGGAGATATGACTTCCAGTCTTGGCTTCTATTTGAGTAGTTATGATTATAAAGGAAAATCATGTGGTTAACTAAGTATGTATACAGTTGGACATAGTTGTCCACTTTGTGATCCTGTGAACATCTGGGAAAGAAGTGCTTAATATTTAAATATAACTTCTTGCTTATGGGAAGAAAGAACTTGAAATGGATTGGTTAAAATAAAGGCATGAACTTTTAAAGATGATTATACCACATAGTTGAAGTGTTAACACTCAACTATTTCATTGACAATAATAAAGAGTTGTGCCTTGCTACTTTTTGTAAGTATTGTAGCAAGGACCACAATTGTGTTTTATTTAAAAGGCAACCTAAGGTAGGAATGTTCACTGAGTGCTTCTGTAATTTTTAACTATAACTTATAAAAATAAATATTTTGACTGTTCTTATTGAATGCATTACACAATATTTGACCATTCTTAAACTTTACTCTAAAAAAAATAGCCCAGAATTGTTTTGGGAGCACTGCTTTAAAAGCAACTTTTTTTTTTTTTTTTTTTTTTTTTTTTTACTGAATAACTCTATACCTCTAGCTAAATATAACTAGAATCTCATAGTTTGTTAGGAGTATTTTTCTAACTTTTAAATGACACCTTTACAAAAAATATGACAGCTCTTTGCCCCTCTTTTTAGTTTGACATCATCTGTAAGATTCTAAGGAAGTCCAACCAGTGATTAAATGATGACTGGTAGAACATGATAACCTAACTGCATTAGAGACTAGACCTCTTTTCATAATTTTCAGTGTGAGCACTTTATATTTATTTAGCTGTACTAATATTTTTTACTTAAATTTGTTTAAACAGTTAAAGCTTAACTATATCCATAGTACTAACATCAGTTTTGTGCAAGAGTAACTTTTAACTTTAATCTTTTTTTAATTTTTAGCTTCCTTATTTTTTAAGCATTCTGACTTATTATTATATTCTCATGAATATTCTTCAGTTTTTTCCACTTTCACTTCACATCCTGGTACTGCACAGTCATATTCTTTTTTTTTTTATCCCAGTAACTAAGAGAATATGTAGTAATTTAAATTGTATTCAGCCAGATTATAAAGGAGGTAAAAGAGGATTTGCAAATTAGCTTGATTTTTATCTGTGTGCAATGTCCTATCTACTTTGTTTGTATTATATATATATATTATTGTTAAATATAGTTAATTTTGTCTTTTATCAGAATAGCTGATCTTTTTTAGTCCAGCTCTATTGAATTGCTAGGGGTAAGGAGTTTACAAACCTCAAGTAATATTATGGTAAGTTCCCTGAACTGTTGCAAATTACATTAGCAGAAATCAATAATATAACTAAAGGAATAAAGTTGCAGAAGAGTAAATAATATAAGGGAGAATAGTGCCTGTTGTATTGGATTTAAAAATAATTTCTAAGGCTTTTATCAATCATTGACACATGGCAAAGGATTTCTTTCAAATTAGCTTCTTCCAGTTGGTTCTTCATTGGAGGTATTTATCATCGGAGGTTTCATTGGAAGTATTTATCATTCACAAAGCTTTGATATTACAAATATTAATGATGAATGAAAAAGAGAATCTCAATTAGTGGGTATATCTGTCAAAGGGCTAGCTCCCACTTGCGAGTTATTAATATTCATTGAGTTAATATTTTTCTATAGAATTATGCACACTTAATGTACTTTTGAAATACATGCACTTGGATGGAAATCTGTTGTCTTAAATTGATCATTTAATTTTTACTCTCATATCTCCTTAATATTCAGGGATGCAGGGCACTACTAAAAAAATAGGTATAAACTGTGACTACAGTAATAAATAGAAAATTTTTAAGTCTTTGGTGAAGAATTAATGAATTGTCTTATCATCAAAAATTATATTGATCCCATAACAAATACACATGAGTAGAAAACACTAACAGATAACGAAATTTTCTATTTGGTAGAGAAAGAAACAACAAAATCTTAAGAAGAATTTAAGAAAAATACAAATGAATCTTATTTAAAATATTTGTGTATTTATCAATTTTAGAAAATAAATGATTGAGGTAATTGCATGATAAAAATATTGTGTGTCATTATATTTTTCCTCTTTGAATCACATGGTTATATAGAAGTTTATCTTAACATACGAAATCTTTCTTGTGTTATTGAAACATTTTCACCTTCACAACCCAAAGACTGTCTCACAATATCCTATTTTGTTAAGTAATGCTAGTTCTCTAATAGTGTATATGTGCCAAAAGTGAATTAAAATTTTAAGAGGATTCATTGCCTTGCAATTCTGATTTTATATTTGTCTTTTATTGCTTATTAAAATTCCAGTTGTGTCAATGAGTGGTCAGGATCTGAGCAGCAGTTAGCCTCCCAACTAGTGGAGGGCCAGAGCTAGTAGCCTGTACTTCTGTTTGCCCTTAACTATCCAATTCTCAGATATTGACCAGTGGAACAAAGTAATTGAGCAACTAGGAACACCATGTCCAGAATTCATGAAGAAATTGCAGCCCACAGTAAGAAACTATGTGGAGAATCGGCCTAAGTATGCAGGACTCACCTTCCCCAAGCTCTTTCCAGATTCCCTCTTTCCTGCTGATTCTGAGCACAATAAACTCAAAGGTAAGCCCATCAGGGACAATTTCAGAAACACTATGTGGGTGAGGGGCTAGATGAGTAAATGGTAGAGACACCTCTGTAGTTTGAACTACCTCAATTTAAGGAGAGGTCTTTCTTTTTTTATTATTTCACTAGAATTTTTTTAACATTTTATTTATTTATCTTTAGAGGGAGAAGGGAAGGAGAGAGGGAGAGAAGGAGAGAAATAACAATGTATGGTTGCCTCTTGTGCATCCCCTGCCAGGAACTGGCCTGCAACCCAGGCATGTGCCCTGACTGGGAATCAAACCGCGATCCTTTGGTTCACAGGTCCACGCTCAATCCACCGAGCTACACTAGCCAGGGCTATTTCACTAGAATTTTATTGCATTGAATATACTTGAAATAAGTTATTGGCTAAGACTGAGAAATCTTTATAACGGTGAGTTTTCCATTGTGATGGTTATTTATTATAAGGGTCTCTAAAAGTAATGTAACAAAATTATAATCATAAATATAATTACTATTGTATAAGTGCTGAGGGAATACAGTAGGAGATTAATTAGAGACTGCAGTCTAGGACTCTTCCAAGGGTTTCTGATTGATTCAAGGGAATAACCTGGCTCAGGAGAGGTATTTCTTAAAGGATCTTTCTTCCAAAGGGCAAGTGACGGAGGGTTTTAGAATTGTCTGGATATTCACAAGAAAGGATAATACTGAAATATGCAACAATATGGTCCAGGTTAATTATTTCATGGTCCTTACTTAAAATCTTAAAATTATTTTGCATATATTGAAATAATTGTTTCAATTCTTTTTATTACCTGGAAAATATTTTCAATGCAAGATTTTTGTTGTAAAACCTTGGAGAAGCAGATATCTGAGTTTTACTTGTATTTTAGGGAATGCTTAACCATGTTTTTAAAAAAATTTAGTTGAAAATGAGATTTTACCTACACATTTTATACTCAATATGAACACTTTCATTAATAAGTAATTCTTCAGCCTACTATATCTACAGTCATGAACTTTAGTAACAAATCTTGGTTTCTTCACCCACAAAATTGGGATAACACAAGGTCCAGCAAAAGGAAAGCCTGCTTATGTGTGGTAGGTAGGGTAATAATATGGGTGTAATAATTTATAGTTTTAATTTGAATATTTCTCCTAAAATGTCATATGGTATGCTTCAATGTGATATTATTGTGTTACAGAATTACATGCTTATGATTGATTTTATATTAAAGATTTTGTAATAAAAAGGGGGAGTATTTGGTGTCTGACCCTGTATTGCCTCAGTCACAGGAATGAGATGGAATAAATTTGTATAAAGTATAATATAAATAAAAATCTAATTCTTATTTTAACTTAGGATATTTCTGAGAATGTCCTAAGTGATTTTGAAACAAATTTGATTTGGCACCTCTCATTATAGCTGGCACAGAGTGAGCAAGTAAACATTTAGTATTTTGAAAACTGAACTACATCTTTTACATCAATTTGCTTGCTAAGGCTTGTGGATTTTTTTCTTGAAACCTGACCCCTCTTCTGTGTCCTTAAAGCTTCTGCTCCTGTTGAAGTCATCTTCATCTCTCTGGTCCTCAAAAACGTCAACCCTGGCCTTCTTGCCTCCCTTAACTGCTTTAACCCTTTTCCTAGCTCAGAGAAGCTTTACAAATGAGCAGTCTACACTAACTCCACCTACTGCCTTTTAAAAAACTATTCTTTTAAATTTATTTTTATTTATGTGAGCAATGCATGTATACATTCTCTCCTCCTCTAAGGTATTTTCAGTTTGTTGATTATCTTTACAAGCCTTTTCTATGTATTTATATACCTAAATAGAGAGAGGGAAATATTTCTTGTCTTGTTGAGGTGGAACACAGATTTACACACATCACAGCATGATCTGTGGATCATTCTGCAACTTTTTTTTTCAATCACCAATATGTCCATGTGAGTGTATGAGGCCTGTCCAGAAAGTATCCAGCCATGTACTATGAAAAATAGAGACATTTATTGAAGAAGATACAAGATATAAGAAACTTTGAACATGGGACAATGATGCCTCAGTCCCCTTCAAAGTAGGCATCTTGGGACCTCATGCAGTTCTCCAATTGCAATCAGCTGCTTCCTCGTATTTCCCTGTATCTCACTGGTGACCCCAAATCACTTCTCTTTCAAAGGTAATTTTAGTTTTGGGAAAAGCCAGAAATCCCATGGCATAAAATCTGGGCTGTAGAGGAGCTGAGTCACCTAACTGATTTGATGTTTCACCAAAGAAATCTTCATGAGATGTGATGCATGAATGGGCACATTGTTGTGATGAAGCTGCCATTCAACAGTTGCCCATAGCTACAGCCTTCTGAATCATCCAAAGAGTTTCCACAGAGAAATGTTCAAGCTTAATGCAAAATCTGATGCAGATTCATTTCTCTACATGCTCAGTCGTTTTTTAATGCAATGGCTACACAGTACACATGCTCACTCAATGGCCTCTACCACCCCCACTGATCAGTAGGGTGAAGTCATCATTGTTCACACATGGGCATTCCTGACCACTCTCCTTGGCTGCCAGGTTACACAGATGTCGTGTAAACTGTTCTTGTTATATTAACAATGGTTGGACTTTTTCCAGACAGATCTCGTATGTAGAGCTACTGCATTCTTTTAAATTGCTGAATACAATTCCAAGGTATAGTTGTTATTAAAGGCCATTTAGCTACTCTGTAGATGGAAATTTAGATTGTTTTTAAAACTTTTTATTCCATAACCAATGCTGCAGTGAAGTCTCCTTCTGTATATATTACCTGAACATGTGTACTTGTTTCTCTAGGCTGTACAGTTAAAAGTGGAACTGCTGAGTCATAAAATATTCATATTTTAAACTTTGGTAGATAATGCCAAATTTGCCTTCTAAAAAACCTGCATCACTTCATGTTCCCACCAACATGAAAGAACTTACCTAGTGTTTGTGGATATTGTACTGTCTGTTATTCTTACAAATCTAGTAGATAAAAAATATTTCATTGTTTTATTATGCATTTGCTTAATCATTTGGTGAAATTATATGATGTTCAGGAAAAAGGTACTAGTTGATCTTTATTTTCTTAATTTCTTCTCCCTCCCAAAAATTTCTTTGCCAAAATCAATATTTTACTAATTATTTTTCTCTTTTATCATTCCAGCCAGCCAAGCCAGGGACTTGTTGTCAAAGATGCTAGTGATAGACCCTGCCAAGAGGATATCAGTGGATGATGCCTTACAGCATCCGTACATCAATGTTTGGTATGACCCTGCTGAAGTGGAGGCGGTAAGGCGTGGGCTTCTTTTACTTTCCTTCCACAAACAAATCAGAGTAAATGGGTCTAAGTGGTGAAAACTGAGAGAAGTAGAGCACTCAAATGGATATTTGTGAAATTCCTAAGTCACAAAGTTATTACTTACCCTCTACAAGTCATTTTCTTCTACTTACATTTTAAATGCATTTCTTTTTCAGGATTTTCTATGGCGATGGTGATTTAATCCAACAAAGCTTAGTTGTCCATGAAACTCTTGCATTTGTTTTGTTAAATTGTCAACTCCTTCTTTGTGTTTATCAGCCTCTCCTGATACCAACTAAGTAGCAGACACTGTAGTAGAAGATAAGTTACCTTCCCTCTATTTCCTTCATAAGGTGCCTGCCATCAGTAAAATGTAGTACCAGAAACATTTTGGTTATAAAGTTTATGACAGGCCATTGGTGACTTTGTGAAACCTTGCATACATAGATGAGAAAAGCGGGGTATTCTAATAAGGACATTATTTCAGGTTGATTCTAAAGGGATTACCACAGTAAGGTGTAGGCCCATATTTTAAATCTAGACACAGTCTAAGAATCTCCTCGGAAGCATGACTCTCTTTTCTTTCCTTTTTTAAAAACTATTTTCCCCACTTAATATCTTCTCCTTTCTCCTTTTCTCTGTGTGGAGTCTGTGCTGCACGATACAAACGGGGTGCTGCTGCCCGTGTGATAGGCCTCCTGGGGAAAGCGTCCCTCTGTCACTCTTCTAAATGGCATTTCCGGCAATGTTGCCTCTCCCCAAAACATCAAAATATTTAGAATGCCTGTGCTCAATGATCTGATTTTCATTTACACATTACCTTCAAATTACTTTATTTGAGTTGGTTCTTAATCTTCTATTTGAAATACTCTCTTTACTTGTTTTCTTGTGTCCTCCTCTGGACTCTGACTACTCTTCCTCAAGCATAGTTTGCTTTGTTTCAGCTCCACTTCCTCTGCTTCATCGCATGCTCGCCCATGTCAGAGATGCCAGCTGCAAACTGACTTAATTCTTATCCTTTCAGTCTTCGTGGAGACGTGAGATCTGATAGGTGGCAGTGAGGACAGGGTGGAATCGTGTTTTATAGACATGATATTAAAAAAGCTTCTTTTCATAGCAACCCAGTCCTTAAGTATTCAAAAATTTCAGTGACAACACTTCTCTGATAAAGGAGTCTCCCAGTTGCGGAAGCAGGAGTATAGTCCTTGATAACATTCCCTTAAGATTTGCTCACTTGAGCAGTTTCACAATGATGAAATTTCATTTTGCTTTGAGTCAATTTTTATTCACTTGATTTGATTTTTTACAAAATAAAAGTCCTAAAATTAAACAGATTAAAGACCTATGTTATTTTCAAAATATATTAAATATACTCAAGTCTTTCTATAAAGTGCAATGTTCATTATAAGTCACTTGCCAAAAATGTCTATAGTTTCATTCTGTGAATAAAAATGATAAAATAAACACTGATTAACCTAAAACTTTTCAAGTATAATTACAATGATTTTAAAACTAAATAAATTAGTGTTGTTACAACAGAAAAATAGATCTTTTCCAATTTTTCATTCTTGGGAAATACTTTCAAAGATGTTCTTGGGATAGAATGAAATAATGAAATAAGTAAGATGAAGTATAATGTATATGTGTGTGAAAGTTAAGTATGAGAATATTTTTCTCTGTTGATTTTCAAGAGTGTATTTTATATTATGTTGATAAAAAAACTTTAGACAAACATAAATTATTTGAAATTGTTGCTCCTTGTTTTGATAGTTCAAATCATGTGGCATATTTTTTTCCTTGCGTCTAATGTAATGTGTGTGATCTGTTTGTAATGTATTGTGGCCTAGAGTTTATGTGGTATCACAAAGTCTGCATTTGTAATTCACTTGTAATTATGTTGCCTATAAAAGAGAAGATTGCTTAGAATCTGTAACAGTATATTAATGAACATTCCCAATGAGTTTTTAAATTTATTTTAACTTTTTATGAAAAATTCCTTTGATGCAATTTAGGGTACTAAAGTAGCTAGAACCATTTTTTCAACCATTTCAATATTATAATGTTGGGGCATGGATAACACAAGACTTAGGAATTGTAGGAGAAAGATATTATTGAGCCTAATGGTCAAGGAAAATGGATTGGTTAACACACAGAACAAGCAAGTATTTAGCAACTTGGCTACAATCATTAGTTAGTTATACAAGGGTAAACATTTTACAGCTGGAAATGTTGCAATGAATAAGGTGGAATCCTGATGCTAGGGAAGTATTAGTTTATTACTCTACAAAATGTATCACAGAGGTCATAACTAAGGATGTTAGAAACACTGATTGCTGTTTTCTGAAATATCCCTAGAATCAGTACCTTTGTTATTGTTGGTGAATGTATTTTAATGTGAGATGACCTTTTTTTACAGACACATGGTAAAGCTACAATGGAATCGCATGTTCTACAAGCCAAATAAATGGAAGTATGAAATAATCAAAATTTCTATCATTAGGAGTCATCAGAATATTCAAGTTTAAACAGATTTTAAGTAACTCATGTTAGAGAGGGGGTAAATTCAAAGATGAAAGGAAACAAAAATAAGTTTCATTGGAAGAAAATAAGGGCAAGTGGAGTTAGGGATAGAGGAGAAAGTAGAAAAGATTGTGATGGCTTCAGGAAAATTAGGAAGAGGAGTAATGTTATGTGGACTAACCTATTAATCATACCACAGGCTATCTTATCACATTTCCAAAAGAGCCAAAGTACAGAATGAAAAGAGAAGAGCATATGAAAGTTGTCCTAGCTCTGAGAGAAAATTATTCATATAATCATGGTTGAAAATTTTGAAAATCAAATGCTAAGGTTAATAGTGACCTATCTGTATAATACTACAGAAAGACTTTGAAGTTATAACTGCTCAAATTTTAGCAAGTTCTCATTCAAGTAATGTTTAGAATAATAAAATCATGTGTCCCACATAGAGCACAAAGGGCACATGTAACGTCAATGCTGTTTCACAAAACATTTGGAAGGCATTCTGAGTCTCAGTATTCATCAAGAGGGCAGTGGTATCTTACACACATGCAATGTATTGAGTTGTATGCATCTTCACAGGTATAAAGGATGGGTTAGGTTTAAATTTCTCTTTTGCCACTTACTATATGGTCAAGTTTTTTAACTTTGCTGCCACTCAGTTTCTTTTTTAAACCAAGAATAGGAAACAATCCTACTTACTGCATAGTGTTGTTCTGAGAATTTAATGAGTTAATGTTTGTAAAGTTCTTAGTACAGTACTTGGCAGCCAATAAGTATCACATAAATTATTATTATTATTATTATTACTTTTATTACTATCGCTAGAATGACTTTGACATACAAAGTTTTACTAGCTTTTGATATTAGTAAAACCAGATATGTAGGCAGGGAAAAAGACCATCTGGACAAGAAACTGCAGAAATATTCCACAACATTAAAAATAATCACTGAAAATGACCTAGTTCCTACAAGATTTTAAAATTTCTTTCTTTCTTTCTTTCTTTCTTTCTTTCTTTCTTTCTTTCTTTCTTTCTTTCTTTCTTTCTTTCTTTCTTTCTTTCCTTCCTTCTTTCTTTCTCTTTCTTTCTTCTGATGTATACCCACCTCTACCTTCCAAGTGTAGGAGAATTGAGTGCTATTAATTTAAATCAAATTAAAGAAAAATGATATACTTTATAATTCCTCATTGTAACTATCACTATGAAACTAGGGGACATTTAGGGCTATTTGTGGAATTCGTTTTAAATATGTACCCAGTGTTCGGTTGGAGGGAAAGATAGAAATAGTGAGGATTGCTTCTTGTCAGACTTTTCAGTTTAGAGACCCTACTATGTTGGAGGGTGGCTTTCACCCTGCAACCCCTGAGAGCAGAGGAATAGAGAAGCTTTAAGGGTATTTTCACAAGCTAAGGAGGAATAGTTTAACTACGTCAAGGCATATGAAAAGAGAAATGAAAAACATTAAATGTGACCATTTTTTAAAAACACAGTTTTATTTCTCTCAGTCTCCATGAGAAAGTGCCTGCATGCAGAAGCCTTACAAATGGTTTCTGTAGTAGCTCTTCATTGCTAGGGGTGGGAGAGGGACAGGAAAAAGAGAGAGAGATGCGCTCAGCTACCAAACCAAAGGTATCAAAACTCCAAGAAATCATTATAAGGAAGCCAATTAAAATGTATTAATTGGGCCAGGGAAGATCATTTCTTTATTCCTGAATTCCTGACAAAAAGGAAGGATCACGACCTGACACTGGAACCACTATCTAGGAGGGATTGGGGGTGGGGCCTCCCCAATCATAGCCCACAGTGATCAGTCACATCCTTCCTTCATCCTTCCAGTCACATGAAGCCTTGGTCTCAGAGAGGCCCTGATAGAGTCCTGAACAGTGAAAACTTTACTCTGGGAATCTGGACGGAAGAACAGGTTGACCCCGTCAGGCAGCTGGTTTCTAAGGTTCTGTTCCCCAGTGAGTGCCCAGCTGCTTGAAAACTCAAAGGAGGAATGGCAAATAAGATAGGACCATCTGTGTGGCAGCCACATCAGAGGTACAGAAGGAATGCTAGAACAGTGTTGGAACATGGGGCTGCCGCTGAGACACAGACTGAGGAGAGAGATTGGGCATGTTTTTGCTGGGAACATAAAGTACATGTACCATCCTTATAGAGACAGAGGGGGAAAGTTGTGAGTAATCCAAACCTAACCAGTTTGAGTGGAGCACGATAAGAGAAGCAAGGCTGATGCTGCACTTGTTTACAATTTCTTACATAATTCAAGATTAATTTGGGAATTGGGATAGGCCTGAGTGGGAATTTCATCTACCTTCACAGATCCTGAGTTAGACAACCTGGTCCTCAGATTCCTGGTGAGAATGTAACCTGGGAAACAGAGTAATGCTTACATGTGTTGGTGCTACAGTTCAATTAAAATAAGCACTTAGAAAATGTAAACACAGAATAGCTAGCAATGTTACACATTTACTGTTTGTTTATAACATAAGGTAATTCTGAGAGTCTTATATGAATTATTTACTATTCCATTACTTTAGGGATTATGCTATTTTTTTTTTTGCCTGTATGAAAGAATTTATAGGACCACATTACCCTATTACATTAAGGTATTTTACTACAAAGCCACCATAGATTTTATGCCCTTTGAGCAGAGTTGCAGTCAGACATTGCTTTAACCTTTTTGTCTGCCATTGTATCTTATTGGTCATTACCAGAGAAAGCACATAGAAAGGGATAGCCAGCCATGCAGGAAATGCATTATTTTCAATATTCTTGTGAAATAGATATGTAAATTTTAATGTTGTAAATATCTGGAAAACTGTTCAAGATAAACCTTAAATGAAAGCTTAGAGATCATTATAAATAGCTTTGTGCAGCAGTTCAGCAAATATCACCATTCAGAATATCAGCTTTACAATTATGAACAGCTACAGGGACCCAGGAGCAGAAATTATGATGAGGACAGTACAATAGGGCTGGATGTGGGAGCAGAGAATATTAAGAAGAGAATCAGAAACCTGTGGTCAGAGTAGTACATGTTCCAGAGCTTGGTTTCAGCAATCCCAAGTGAGAGCTGATACAGATACTTGGACAAATCAGATAGGGCAGACAATTAAGTCTGGTTCTGAAGAGATATTTGGTCTAAAGTTAGTATTCTGAGCAGATGCCACACTACAGGGCATTTAATCAGTGGAAAAACTAAGGATGTAATTTACAGCTGTTGAGAGCCACTACCAACCCTAGAGCAAACAGGTGGTTTGCTGGAGCCCAGAGAGAGGTAGTGATGGCCTATCCAGTAGGAGCTGGGATCACAGACACAAGGGACACAACTGCTTCTAAAAAGAGCAATGGAGAGAAATGGCCTGGCTTCTCCTCACTTCCCCATCTCTTAGTGATATTTTTCTTGCAGTAGCTGAGACTAGCCCTAAGCCAGCTGATAGGCGAACTTGGAAATGTAGCCTACAGTGGGTATCCTCTGAGATGCGTAGCAGATAAATGAATAGCGAGGACTGTATCTATGGGCAATTAGCTCAGGGCTGGCAAATACCTATTTATTCTTTCTTCATTTCCATCTCTGAAATCCCTAACTAAGTGGTCATCCACACTTAATCCGACAGGAGAAGGCTTTGGAGATTGGAAGAGGTGCTCAGGGGCCTCACTTGGTAAAAGTGTAGTAAACATTACCCTCTTCTAACCCCTAATAACTATCCCATTTCCTTAAATATCTTGTGATTTCTTAGAATAAGTACTATACCAACATGATAATCTTGGCCTAAGAGTATTTCTCATTGGTTTTCAATTGAATGTTTGTACTTCTTTCTCGCTATATGTTGATGCCATTTTTTCAGTTGTTTGTTATGTGACTGAGCCAGTGCTGGACAGGTGGTGCATGGGGGAATGGGGAGTCAGGCCAGCCGTTGGCCTTCCTTCAAGTCTCTTTAATTGTAATCTGCTGCTGCCAAGTAGGTTCAGTAAACTAAAAAAGAACTCTATTTTTCTTTCTTTTCACTCACCCATTTAGTTACTTCTTCCTTCTCTGTCCTCTTTTGAGCCCTTTCCATTTTTGATCTAGCTCTACAGAGCTATTTACATAGGCTCTTATTATTTGTTAACAGTTTAGCATTTATTCACATACTCTGTAATTATTTATGGAACCCAAACTGTGTGCCCTACACCAACCTAGGTGTTGAACTTAAAAACAAAAATCAAAGTGCTTGTGTTCATTGATCCTATTATTTCCTTAATAGCTGTGGAAATATTTATCCGTTGGGAATCTTGTAATTTATCATCTTTGGGTATAAATTCCTCCAAATGTGGGTAATCTGTCTTATTTGACTACTTAACTTGTTTAGTATTTAATTTTATGAATATAAGAGGAAGTTGTGATAACTTGTCCTCTTAATATTAATTAGTTATAACTAAATTGTAGTTACTACCTTCGAATCTTTAACCAGATATACATCAATTGCTTTGAATTAACAAATTATAATTACCTATCTCTAGCTATGATTTAAAAAAACTGTTAGGCTTTGAATATATATTAATGTATCCTAACCAGGTTTTAGTAGTTGAAATGCATAGATTATTACTGAATAATCAAAGAATCCCCAAGTTGGCATTCTATATAACAGAAAGACTTCATTTATAGTTTAAAGATTCCTCTGTAAATATATTGACAATCTGGGACCTTTAAACAAAATTCAAGTGGTTGACATAATGGTGAGGAATTATTCTCATCCTCTATTTCTACTTTTTTTGAATATATTTTATATTAAAGGATAATATCACTTGATTATGAATATCATGCATTAATTTGCTCTATTAACTTACTTCATGAATGAGTTCTTGTTTGTTTTATCTTTGTTTTCCTTAACTTAGCCAGTTGTCTTCTACTGAATTCTCTTGAGTCCCTAAAGTAATGTGGTATGGAACATGGTATGGGGTGGGTTTAGAAATGTGTCCAATTATATGTGTATTGAATACATCTGTATATAAATTTAGGATTAAGAAAAATATGAGCTACCGTGAATATGAATTTGATACATCTAATGTTCAAACAGTTTATCAGAAGTTATCTACTTTTTGGTGATAAACCACTGTATTCAGTGGTGTGTATGGGCTTACTTCAAATATTTTATAATCTGGTGAGTCTGTGTTTGTGTTGTGTTAAACATGAAGTACCTAGAAGGGGTGAGTTGAATGAGTTATAAATTAATCACCTGTCTGTATAAACTCTGTCTCTCCTGTTGAGACAAAAAGGGGATTAAAATCTTTGTAATGATAATTTCCTTCAGTGAGTAATAGCAAAAGGTTAGGCCATGTCCTCAATACAGCTTCTGAATAGGTAGCCAATCTTAAATTCAGAAACTACTGTTTTTCTTAATTCTCTCCACAGGATGCAGATACATGCTTCAAACAGTTTATAGATATTATTTTTGTTTGCCTTTGTATGCCAGAGAAGAAAGTCAGTTTGGATATGAGGTTTGTTGTAATTTTCAAAACATATTTTATTGATTATGCTATTACAGTTGTCCCATTTTTTTCTCCCCTTTATTCTCCTCTCTGCCCTATACCCTCCTCCCACCATCATTCCCCTCCCTTACTTCATATCCATGGGTCATACATATAAGATCTTTGGCTTCTACATTTCTCATACTATTCTTAACCCCCTCCTGTCTATTTTGTACCTACCATTTATGCTTCTTATTCCCTGTCCCTTTTCCCCCATCTTCTCCCCTCTCTGCTGATAACCTACATGTGATCTCTATTTCTGTGAATCTATTCCTATTTTGGTAGTTTGCTTAGCTCATTCTTGTTTTTGTTTTTAGGCTCAGTTGTTGATAGTTGTGAGTTTGTTGTCATTTTACTGTTTGTATTTTTGATCTTTTTCTTAGGTAAGTCCCTTTATAATAAGGGCTTAGTGATGAGGAAATCCATTAACTTGACCTTATCTGGGAAGCACTTTTTCTGCCCTTCCATTCTAAATGATAGCTTGGCTGGACAGAGTAACCTTGGATGTAGGTCCTTGCTTTTCATGACTTGGAATACTTCTTTCCAACCCCTTCTTGCCTGCAAGGTGTCTTTTGAGAAATCAGCTTATAGTCTTATGGGAACTCCTTTGTAGGTAACTGTCTCCTTTTCTCTTGCTGCTTTTAAGATTCTCTCCTTATTTTTAATCTTGGCTAATGTAATTATGATGTGCCTTGGTGTGTGCTTCCTTGGGTTCAACTTCTTTGGGGCTCTCTGAGCTTCCTGGACTTCCTGGAAGTCTGTTTCCTTTATGAGATGGGGGAAGTTCTCCTCCATTATGTTTTCAAATAAGTTTTCAATTTCTTGTTCTTCCTTTTTTCCTTCTGGCACCCCTATGATTCAGATGTTGAAACATTTAAAGTTTCTCTGGAGATTCCTAAGCATCTACTCATTTTTTTTTTTTGAATTTTTGTTTCTTCATTCTGTTCTGATTGAATGTTTATTTCTTCCTTCTGGTCCAAACCATTCATTTGAGTCCCAGTTTCCTTCCCTTCACTGTTGGTTGGTTCCCTGTATATTTTCCATTATTTCACTTTTCATAGCTTCACTTTTTCCTCTATTTTGCAACCATTCTCAACCATTTCTTTGAGCATCCTGATTACCAGTGTTTTGAACTGTGCATCTGATAGGTTGGCTATTTCTTCATCACTTAGTTGTATTTTTTCTCTAGCTTTGATCTTTTCTTTCATTTGGGCCATTTATTTATTTATTTATTTATTTTGTCTCAGCATACCCATTTCATAGTAAGGGGCAGAGCTTAGGTATTCACTAGGGAGGGACAACCTACCTCTCTGTGTCATGGTGCTATATATGGGAGAGGGGTCTGAGACAGATTAATGCCACTTGCTCAGCTCTCAGCTGGCTTTCAGTTACTTCCCCTGATTCCCACAAGCAAATTGGACCCTTCTGATCCTGATTCCCAGATGGGTGGGTTTGTGTACATTCTGGGACCCTGTGGGTCTCTCCAGCAAACACTCCTGTGAGGCTAGGAGTTTCTCCTGCCACCTCAACCCACACAGGTTTTTTCAGTCAGAGATTTTGAGGCTTTATTTTCCTGGCCAAACCCTGGGTTGCGTAGTCTGTCTTGCTTCCCAGTTGTTCCTCCTGGTTTAACCACATGCAAATGTGGGACCACCTGGTCCTCCAGCCGCTGCCTTGCTGTGAGTCCTCCCCACCCCGGCTGCCCATCTCCACCCCTCCTACCAGTCTAGAAGAATGCTTCTTCTTTTACACCTTGGTTGTCAGACTCCCATAAAGTTTGATTTTTCTGGCAGTTCTGGTTATTTTTTGTTGTTAAATTTGTTGTTGGCCTTCTTTTGTTTGTGGGAGGAGGTAAAGTGTATATCTGTCTCCATCTTGGCTGGTCCATTTGAAGTTTGTTATAATTTAATAGTGACTCTCAAACTGTAGAAAAGTCCTTTTAAATATTTAAATAACCATAATCTGCAATATTTTAGTTATTTAAGAATTTTTTGTAATAATCTGAAAATTTTTATTAAGGAAGAAAAATCCTATTTTACCAAAATAATAAGAAACTAGTTTCTCTCAACATTTAGCAGATAAAAAGCCTCCATTGCCTTTCAGTAAAAGAAAAAAGCCTACATGGTGCTATGTGTCTGAGAATGAACTGGGATTTTACTAGCGATCTTATTACTAATTTGCTTCTTGATCCTATACTGGTGTGCCCACTCTTAGTAAGTAGAAAACAAAACAAAACTACTTTTTTTCACATCTTTCCAATTATTTTTTTTTTCTTAAACTTAAATTTGGGAAATTTACAAGGAATTTTTTCCATATTTGTGACTACATGTAACATGATATATGATAAAACACATCAATTGAATGTTCTTAGGAAAGTCCTATGTGGAGCTTTTATAAAGGGAATTACTTTTAACAAGAGTTCTCAGATTGTTTCTAGCATTTTAGCAATATCAATAAAAATATTAAATATTTATATGTGTAGAACAAACTACCCCATTACAGAATGAGGAAAAAAATGATTAACTATGATACTTGAAATTTTTAATGTTAGTGATTTCATTCCATAGTGTTATAGCATTCACTATGTGTTTTAAATTAGACAATTCATCTAAATATTTCCCAAGTGCCTGTCACCAGGTGCCCATCTGTAGTATGTTTGCAGGTCATGGGTGGCCTTGTGTTTTCAGGAGTTGAGAATATGAAGAGGTTACTGAGTGCTACTGTGAGGTCAAACATCATTAGTCTCTTCTCTCCATTCTAAAATTGCCATCATTTAAATTCTGTTTTTCAGACTAAGTGTTCTTATGAATTCTTTTAAACATAATTTTTCATACTCACATGGAGTTAATAAACTGGCTGAATCCCTCTCTCAGATGTTCCCTCCATCTGTCTTGACACAAGGACTCCCTCTTCAAGTCTTACAATTTGTTATTATTGCAGCATGCATCTTGCTGTGAAAAGGCTGGTACGACCCTCTGGCAGGCGTAACCTGAGAAAGAGTTTAGTGCCATCTATCTGTCATAGAAGAGCCTTTTAGTATGGAGGTGAACTCTAAGTAAGTTTGTTATATCCAGAATATATATAAATTTAGAAATATGTAGGAAGAAACATGACCTATAATGGATTTAAATTTGATGCACTCTAATTAAGTGTTTAATTATAGAAAGAGTGGTTCATATTTTCTGGATCTCATTTGCTTGGTGAAAGTCAAATCAATGTCTCTAATTCCTAATATCCGCCATTTGTGGAATTCTAAATTTCCATCTGTTCATGCTGATGTAGTCTTTCAGCAG
Organism: Anoura caudifer; assembly: GCA_004027475.1. NCBI lineage: Eukaryota > Metazoa > Chordata > Mammalia > Chiroptera > Phyllostomidae > Anoura > Anoura caudifer. The sequence goes on from PVKU01007835.1 coordinate 69,417, forward strand.
CAAAATGTGAGCAATTTACTAATTGCCTTCCAGTGAAAATATAACTTAACATTACATTTCCCATGCCCAGTGCCTCAGCTGTTAAAGTAAAGATATCTTTTTGAATCACATTGGGATTGCTTTTCTGCCATGTAGCATGTTGGTGGGAGCTTGTCAAAATGTTTGTTGTACATAGATTTAGCCACCTGCTCTTGGTGGCTCCTCTCCCTGCATGACTTACAAGAAGAATACATACTTGACTCAAACACTTGTTTATTTCTAATTTTAGCAAATTATTCTGCTGGAATAAAAACACTGTTTTTCATTTCAAATCATTGGGATATTCAGTATCCATTGAACATATGAAGTTCTTGAGTGTCTAAGCTGAACCAGTGGAATAATTAATTCATTTTCAGGAGGTGGCTGTTTTGCTGACTGTTGGAATCTGTGTTCATGTTTTTCTTTTCATGTATTACCTCATGCCCTTTAGATGGTGATTACTGTTAATCTCTTGAATAGGCCAGTAAAGGAGAAGTCTTTTAAAAAGATAGGAATGGAACAAAAATTATTTTTCTAGAACATTTCACATTTGGTGCTCTCTGAAAGGCTGAGTTATAATGTCCTGTTGGATTCTTCCAAATGTATGATTTTTTTTCCTTCTCTCCTAATTATCCTCTTAGGTATTGTGAGATCCCCTTACTTAATTCAAGGAAATAGGAACTTGTGAGAATATATTTTATTTTCATAGTATTTTCATCCTAGGAAAAAGGAGATTATGTAATTGTGACATCTGTCTAGGATGTCACAAAGTAGTGTGATCTACGTACTGTGAAAGAAAAGAAACAAATAATGCTTTCATCTTGTAGGTCTGTTCATAACAGATAAGCAAAGCAGTCAATGTTGGAACTTGTACAGCATTATATCAATGAAAAATTACCACATTTTATAGTAACAGAAATAATAAAAATAAGGGGAAAGCCTAGAAGTAGTTCAGAAAAGAGAATCTCTGTTATCTCTGTTAACCTTGAGATAAAAAGGGGTCATAAAAATGGCTAATCTCAAGGAAATACAATTTATTTGGTAATTTGCATTCCTGCTTTGTTTGCCTATCTGCATTGCTGCTAAAACAATCAAATTACACTGTTCCATTCCTACAATTTTTGACTATCACGAAAGAATCACCTCTAAACTAGTATGTATATTATTTCAAGGACAGCTCTATGTCACTCTCACCTATCCTCCTATCATTTCAAGTGTTCTCAATATAGAACCTTTATTGACAAAAAACGTGATACAGCTCTGCAGAGGTGGTGATGTTTTCTGCAAGGCCCACATGTCAATTATTATACATAAGCCTTGTAACTTAAAGGCCACCTTTGCTGTATTCCCAACAGTATTATTTATATGGTAGATGGCCCTGTTTAAGTTTCTGAATCTGCTCTGGATTGCTACTTAAAACATTTTCTTTGCTCTATCTCTACCAGATTCAATGAGGTTAAATTACATGATAGACTGTTAATAGTATATTTTTCTTTTTTTAAGATCCCAAAATATACTCATGCGCATCCTATACAATTCAACCTAAAACATGTTTATTGTGTCCATGTGCTGTGTTGAGTACTGTACCAGAGTAAATATACACAATTGAGGGAGACATTTCCCAGGCCATCAGAGCTCACAATCTATCACAAAGCTCTCTTACCCTTGCATTCATTAACTCCTAGAGGTTCCTTGGATGGGCCTCTGAGGGCTATGAAAAATATCCTGCAAAATATCCTGCAATTAGGTACCTATAAGTATGTATGCATCTTCCTAGGGATATAGTTCATGGGTTATGTGAGATTTTTGAAACTTTTACCTCCAAATTTAATTCTCAATATTTTGAAAAGCACTCTTCCGGTAGAAAAGGTTTTGGATGGTGGGGTTATAAAAATATGGATAATTTACTGGTGGAGTTGACTATTAGTTATAGATATAACCAAGAGCTTTAATGTACTTAGAAAATGCCAGCTTATTTCCTTGATGTAATTTTTAATTTATATGAAAAGATCCTTGCATCTGTAAAGTTTCTACTTTTTAAGGAAAATGATGTAGAGAGAAGTGACATAAACATAAAGCACTATGCTTTCAATTTTCATTATTATAATTTTAAAAATTTAGTGAAAGTATGAAAAAAAGTTCTATGGTCCTCTGCAAGTTAAATATGACATTTCTTCAAGAAATAGAAATTAACAGCTAGTGTCTACTTTTCACATAACAAGCTCCTTTCTTCTATTTTGATGCTTTGGAGAGTTCATTTGGCAGGTTGGTTTACAGCTTTATGGGGGATAGTTCTACAATGAATAACAGAGTTTATGCAAATAACTGGCCCAACTTTGCTCAAACTTTGCTTCTACTTTGTTTCTCCTGATTAAGAACTTCCTTTGCACTATCCATTTTTCTTTGTCATTCTTCTTCCAAAGATTTTTGTTTGTTCTATTGTTTATTTTCTAAGAAGGTTATGTTGTATTTGAACATAAAAGTGAAACAATCAAATGAACAGCAAAAACATATAAAAGCCTTAACTTTCTTTACTATGAGGGGGAAATCATAGGTTAAGTTAATCAGTCATCTATTTCACAAGTCATGCTTAGAGTTGCTGAAGCTCTCAAAGTTAGGGGGCAAATTTTCACATTTTAGGAAATAGGGGAAAATCACTGGAAAGTATAATCCTTAATGATGCTGCAAATGAATATGCATGGTCTTTGTGTGGTCATGTGAAAACAGAGTCATTAAACCTATGTGGTGTTTATTTTGACATTTTTTACTCCCCCAAGAAGTCAGCATGTCATCAGAATTGTACTAAAACCAAAAGTCTATAGACTGGAAGTATGAAGAATCAGAAAAAGGGTAGGCAGTCTGCATTTTTTTCCCTACTGATTATATATATATATATATTTTTTTTTTAATTTTACTGTTGTTCTATTGCAGTTGTCCCAATTTTCCCCATTGCTCTCCATTGTCCTTGCCCACCCCCACACCCATGCTCCCCACTCCCACAGTCAGTCCCCACCCTGTTGTTGATGTCCATGAGTCATTTATACATGTTCCTTAACTAGTCCTTTCCCCTGCTTTCCACCTTTGCTGCCATTCCCCCCGCTCTGGTCACTATTAGTCTGTCCCTTTTTTCCATGCCTCTGGTTCTGTTTTGCTCAAGTGTTGTTGTTGTTGTTGTTGTTGTTTTGTTCATTACATTTGTATTATAGTAAGATCATAAGGCATTTGTCTTTCACTGCCTGGCTTATTTCACTTAGCACAATGCTCTCCAGTTCTATCCATGCTGCCGCAAAAAGGTAGGAGCTCCTTCTTTCTTTCTGCTGTGTAGTATTCCATTGTGTAAATACACCACAGTTTTTTGATCCACTCGTTTACTGATGGGCACTTAGGCAGTCTCCAGCACTTGGCTATTGTAAATACGCTGCTATGAACATAGGGGTGCATAGATTCTTTTGAACTGGTGTTTCAGGAGCCTTACAGTATACTCCCAGCAGTGGAATTCCCAGGTCAAAAGTCAGTTCCATTTTTAATTCCTTGAGGAAATTCCATGCTGCTCTCCACAGTGGCTACACCAGTCTGCATTCCCACCAATAGTGCATTAGGGTTCCCTTTTCTCCACATCCTCACCAGCACTTTTTATTTGTTGATTTGTTAATGATGACCACTCTGACTGGTGTGGGGTGGTATCTTGTGGCTTTAATTTGCATCTCTCTGATAGCTAGTGATGCTGAGCACCCTTTCATATATCTATGGGCCCCCTGTATGCTAAATCATGATAACCTTCATTTTCAGGGAAAAGGCTGGATCTGCACATTTTCTTCCCAAGTGTAGAACCATTGCTTAGTCCATAGGGCATTGGTTATATGTGAGGGGAAAGGCAGAATGGACTCATTCAATGATGAGACAGAATATTGAAAAGGTTATACTTCCTTTTTATGTCTATTAAAATTTATAGTCTTTCACAGAGTATGTGCTATAATAAAATTATTATGTCCCTTTCTAATGGCAAGATGAAGTGATAAGAATGATAGAAACTCTTTCCATAACTTCATTCTAGTTTAGTATTAGACTCATAGGGTCATTTGTGTAATATTGTCACACAGTATCTTATAAAAAATGGAGTTTATTGTTTGTGAAAAATACTTTTAATTAATAACCAAATGGAATTCCCCACAATTTCTAATTTCAGGGAGAATCTGATCTCCATTGTTATGTGCTTTTGGAAACCTGAACTCCTTTCATATTCTTTTAAAAGAAGTGGGGCATTTTTTTTTTCTAAAAATCTCCTATCTGAGATGTTTAATATTTTGAATTAAATTCAGCAGAAAGCACTTTCGGTGACTTTAATAACACATGCGCCAGAATGCTGTTTTCATTGTATAGCAATCTGTTATCACTTCTTTTTTTGAAGCAGGCTTGCTCATGTTCCCTGCTCCATTGTCTTGTGACTCCCATTTCTTCACAAATAAAAGTTTATTCCCAGCCAGAATTCTTATACATACATTCACAGAGAATCTTAAGCAATTAATAGATTACCCCTCAAATAGGAGGCTTAGCAATAATCTAAGCAAAAATTTGGCTTATGATGAGTTCATTTAAAATATTGTGACATATAATCTAATAGCTTACTCAAACCATGGGTTTCTGGGAAGGGAAAGAAAGCAAAGAGCTACAGAGTAGGGAGACCAAGGTTATGACACAGGGAGATCACAGAGCACAGTGGGAACTAGTTAGAGTTTGTAACTAGAAGACTCAGACTCAAGACTTCATCATACCCTGGGGAGGTCCACTTTGGTCATTCTCTAAATTTTTATTGAGTTTTAATTACACATGGCTATTAAAGGTTTATTAACTAATGTTAATAAAAGCCCTAGTCCCTATTATTTAGTAAGTTATTCTTGGTAGGGTTGGTAGATAAATAAACAAGAACTTTTATTTATTCTGGCAAATGCATTCTTCCATGCAGTTGGTTCTCTTTTCATTTTGATGATGTTTTCTTTAGCTGTACAGAAGCTTTTTAATTTCATGTAGTCCCATTTGTTTAATTTTTCCTTTATTTCCCTTGTCCTAGGAGATATATTAGCAAAATATTGCTATCTTGGATGCCTGAAATTTTACTGCCTATGTTTTCTGCTAGGATTTTTATGGTATCACAACTTATATTTAAGTCCCTTATCCATTTTGAGTTTATCATGGTCTATGGTGTAAGTTAGTGGTCTAGTTTCATTTTTTTGCGTGTCCTAGTCCAGTTCTCTCAACACCACTTATTCAAGAGACTGTTTTTATTCCATGGTATGCTCACGCTCCCTTTGTTGAATATTAATTGATCATAAAGACATGGGTTTATTTCTGGGCTCTCTATTCTCTTCCCTTCATCTATGTGTCTGTTCTTATGCCAGGGCCAGATTATTTTGATTACAATGGCCTTGTGGTTTAGTTTAATATCAGGTATTATGATCTCTCCAAGTTTGTTCCTCTTTCTCAGGATTGCTGAGCCTATTTGGGGTCTTTTTTTTTTCATATAAATTTTTAGAATGTTTTTTTTTCAATCTGTGAAGTATGCCGTTGATATTTTAATAGGAATTGCATTGAATCTATACATTTCATTTGGTAGTATGCACATTTTAATGATGTTAATTATTCCTATCCATGAACATAGTATATGCTCCCATTTATTTGTATCTTCTTTAACTTCTATCTTCAGTGTTCCATGGTTTTCTGAGTACAGGTCTTTTACATCCTTAGTTAAATTTATTTCCAGATACTTTATTTTTCTTGTTGCTATAGTAAATGGGATTTTTTTCTTTGTTTCTCTTTCTGATAATTCATTGTTGGTGTACAAGAATGCCATCGATTGCTGAATATTGACTTTGTATCTCTCTGCTTTACCAAATTCACTTATTAGGTTGAGTAGTTTTTTCATTGAGTCTATAGGGTTTTCTGTGTACACTATCATGTCATCTGCAAATAAGGACAGTTTTACTTCCTCCTTTCCAATTTGGATGCCTTCTATTTCTTTTTCTTTTCTAATTGCTATGGCTAAAACTTCCAATACCATGTTGAATAGGAGTGGTGAAGGCGGACATCCTTGTCTTGTTCCTAACCTTAAGGGAAACACTTTTAGTTTTTGCCCATTGAGAATGATGTTGGCTGTAGGTGTCTCATACATGCCTTTATTATGTTGAGGTATGCTCCTTCTATTCTCATCTGTCTGAGTAGTTGTATCATGAATGGGTGCTGGATTTTGTCAAATGGTTTTTCAGCATCTATTGATATGATCATGTAATTTTTGTCTTTCATTTTGTTTATGTGATATATTATATTTATTGATTTGTGAACATTATACTGTCCTTGCATCCCTGGGATAAACCCTACTTAATCATGTTGTATGATCTGTTTAATGTATTGCTGGATCCAGATTGCTGGTATTTTGTTGAAGATTTTAGCATCTTTGTTCATCAGACATACTAATCTATAATTTTCTGCAAAGGAGGTCTTTAAATAATTTATACACCAACAAAATATAAAATAGAAATAAATTTACAGTAATAATGTTTGCCACCTTTTATGTGATAAACATCTTGTACATAAAAGTGGTACATGAATATTTTCTATATAATTTGCCAGGTGTATTGAATCCATGTAGCTGGAAGAGACTGTAATTGCTTGATTTGCAGAACTCTTTATACCTAGCTGAAAATGTCATTAATCCATGACTTTTATGTCATTGTCCAAAGGTTTTTCAGAGAGATCACTGCTAGGAGAGAAAAAAATAAAAAATTGTAATTTTAAAAAATTGTACATTTTCAAACCTATAAAGGTATTTTGTAATTGAAAATATTAAATTTTAAGTTAAAATCCATTTGTGTTACTATAATGGCAGTTGAGTGTAGACAAATCACTTTTCCTTAACAAAGTTTCTAATTCTGTAACTCTGTTTCTGTATTCACTGTGGATTCCTATCCTGGGGCTACTCATTTATGCTAACTATCAGTGTGCTTGTCTCTGGTTAAAGTCTCTAAGACTTATTGTTGTTGAGTCATGTTTCTCATATAGGAGTGCTGAAATCTTTGTCCCCTCTGCTCGTTTTGCTTCTGTGCTGTGACTGGGAGGCAGAGATAAAAATGACATGCAGCCTTAATAGACTGACTCAGAAATATTTGTGTTGGTTTTTCACTCAGAATGTTTTTTAGCTCCTATATACCTAATTTTTGTCCTATAAGGTATCATTGAGCTAACATGGCCTTTAGCCTGTGGAAAGTCTTGCAATAAAAGCTCTTACTTCTCAGAATTTTAAGTTAACATTTTCTTTTGAATCTTCTACATGCTGTTATCCTATCACACATTGTGTTGAATTAATCCATCATTATGTTTATCTCCCCCAAGTATATTGCTCTAAAGTTCCTTGGGAGCAGAAATTCAGCTTTGCCTACTAAGTGGTTGATGCATATTGTATGATCAACACATTCCATTTGTATTTAATTGAATTGTACTGTGCTGAGCACTTCTCTAGTGTTAACAAAACCCCTTTTCATATCTGACCTTATTTAAGCCTCAGAAACACCCTAGAAAATGATGCATATCTTCAACCAATATTACTGACCTTAGCATCTCAGTATATCCTCATTCAAACTACTCTACACAAGCACCATCTCTACCCTGGCCACGCAGTAATCTCCAGCTTGTCTCTCAGCTCCATTCTTGTTTCCTGTGGTGCGTTCTCCAGAGTATGAAGAGCTTTCCTTTTAGAACGTGAAACAGCGTACACAATTCCTCAGATAACACTCTCCAATGGCTTCTCCTCTTATTTATAATGAGACTCAAACTACCACCATGGCTCACAAGGCTCTGTTCAGTGTTGTCCCAAATTTTATTAGAACACATAGTAAAAAAAGTGTTTTACATTGTGACCCAGCACACAAGCACACTCATTTACATAGAGAGACATTCATTTACACACACACACACACACACACACACACACACACATACACACACACACTAAGGAAAACCTTCATACTCTGATAAATTTTCTCAGTCTACTCTTCCTGATTACATTAAAAGGTGCTAGTAATGGCCTACCAATTTGTTTCATGATTGCAATTGGAAAACATTGCTTTACTTGATGTGGCTCCTGCCTACTTTTCTGATTTCATTTTCTGTTCTCCCCCTTTGCACTTGGCTACCATGTACTGACTTACTTGTTGTTCACTAAGCAAGCTGGGCAAGCTCTCCCATCAGGTTCTTTGCATTTCACTTTCTTCTCCCTGGAACAGTCTTCATACAAGTATTCACATGGCTCTCCCCATTACTTCACTCAAATCATTTCTCATACATTATCTTCTCAAAGAAGCCTTGTGAATGTCTATTATGTACTATGTACAGTGTTAGACTCTGGTCACCAAAGGTACAGTCTTTGTTCTTGATATTTTGTCCCCATAGTAAAAGTAAAAGAAGTAAATTTTTAGAGGTAAGAGCCCAAATGCTATGCTTATTGAAGCACATAGAAAAAAACTCAGCAATGCAAGTCAGAGAAGTCTCCTTGGAGGGACTAATATCTAAGTAGAAACATGGAGTATAAAGCAAAAAAAATCCAAGTGAAGAAAGACAGGCAGAAGAAAGGGTGGTGCAAAAATCCTATTGTCAAGAGAAGGTTGGGAGAACAGATATTTGGGGGTGACTCGGTGGAGAAGAGGGCGAGATGGTTTGGTTTGGTAAGCAGGTAAGAAAAGAGTCTCTAAGCATTGTGATGGAGCATGCAATCTATCCTAAGGGTGAAGAGAAGCCATTCAAAAGTAGCAAGCACAAGAATGGCATTGTAAGTTTTGAACTTCTAAAGGTCACTCTGTCTGCAACTTGGGGCTGTACTGCAAAAAAATGGACGGTGGAAGGTGGGGGACAAATCTGCAGTAACATAGGTCAGAACTCATAATGGCCTGCAAGTAGACATGGGCAGAAGATTAAAGAGATGTGTAGAAGCTAACAGTCAACATCACTTATAAATGATTATATTATGGGTTTATGATGGTACAATTCAAGGATGACTTATAGCATATAGTAGTTGGTTAATAAATAGGTGTTAAATAAATGAATGAAAAATGATTTAAGACTTGGACACTGCAATTGGTGGTACAATTACTCAGTCTTTTCAATGAAAGAACAACAAAAAAATAATTTCCAAGGGACAGTAGATAGATTTTCCATTTTCAAGACTTGGTTAAATTTTCTGATAAATTTGTGACCTAACATCTGATAAAGCTACAGAACAGGATGTGAAATAGAGAAAACTGAATTTAACTTTCTTGTTAAGCCAAAATCATTATTAAGTTTTCTAATGACACTCAGTCCACATTATAAGTAAAATTTGCATTACTAGCCCCCAAAGGTTGCTCTGGACACTTAGTGTTAAGAAGTCTCCAAACAACATTAGTGCTTTTGATATATAATAAGTTATAATACAATGATTTGCACACTACAAGTTCTCAACAGGGGTTTGTTGAACTACTTGAAGTACTATTGTTATACATTTGGAATTAGTTTCTTCATAAATAATGCAGTACCTGATATCTTTGCAGATAATTAAGACTCACTGCAAACTAAGTGACTTGCCCTGCTCTGAGTCCTGTGCTCTTTCTGTTGTTCCTGTCAGGATCTGTGACTCATTCAAAAGGCTTGGAGAGTCTCCGAGCTCATTTTGGCCAAAGCCTGAATTGTATTATAAGAAACAAAATCACATGTTCACTTTGATTACAATTCACAAATTTCTGTGTTTCTATTCTTTAAAACCATAGCACATGATGATTTCTGCACATCATTTTATTCTACAAAAAAATAGGTATAATTGAATACTGAGACAAAATAAATTTATTTCTCTGGAACATTTTCTCTTGTATCTATACACATAAAGCATATTTAGGCAAATCACAAAACTTGCATTGACTACCATGTAAACAAGTTATGACAGAGGTCTTTTTAAATGAATGTATTGGGGTGACATTGGTTGATAAAATTATATAGGTTTCAGGTGTACTATTCTGTAACACAGCATCTGTATATTGTATTGTATGTTCACCACCCTGTATCAAGCCTTCTCCATCACCATTTATGCCTGCTATGGTGGCCTGTTAAAATTACCTGGGGGCTTTTAAATACGTTGATGCCAAGATCTTGTTCCAGATCAAATAAATCAAAATCTTTGAGGGTAGTATTCAGACATCAGGATTTTGAAACATATTTTTTATTAAATTTGTTGGGGTGACACTGAAACCTATAGGACCATATAGGTTTCAAGTACATTTCAAGTACATTTCATGACACAAGAGCTGTATATTGCACTCTGTGCCCTCCACCCAAAGTCTAAATGTTTTCCATCACCTTATATTAGGCCTGCTTCATCTCCCACCACCTCCCCACCCCCTTCCTTCTGGCAACAACTGCACTGCTGTCATCAGCATTTTTAAAGCTCCCAAATGATGTCATTGTGTACCCATAGATTAGAACCCCTGGGTGAGAGCTATTTGATGAAAATGATGAACTCAAGCACCTTTTACTTAGTAATATCTGCTTTTCTCCAACCACAAGGTGGCAACATCATAGTAGAGTGCAGGCACACAGGAGCCTCTATTGAGTAGACACAGAAATTTGTGTCTGTAACACTAATTAAAAACATTTTGAGTGCTCTTCCAGCTAGAGAGAGCATTGAAATTCTTTTTCCTGTTGTTCTCCACCTCTTTGACTAACAAAAGTTTTAGATATATTTATTTTAACTGTTTAAATTAGTAGGAACTATATTATAAGCTGTAGTTGGGTGGAATAAGGCAAAGAACATGGATTTGGTATTCAGATAGGTTTGGGTTTAAATACTACCTCTGCCACTTGCCAATAGTAAATTTAGTATTTTTGTGCTTCAGCTGTATACCTAGAAGAGGAGGGTTGTTATAAGGACTAAATGAAATAACATATATAAATCAACTTTGTATGGATGATACCAGGGTGATGAAGATGTTGAAGAGGAAAGTGGTAATGCTGTGATTGAGCCAGTTATACAAAGTCCAGGAAAACCCAGGACACAGTTCTGTTTCATGTGCTTTCTTCCCGTATGTGGATCTCCCTTTCCCTGCGTATGCCCTATCTGTCAGTCTACACTGGTGCTTATACAGATAAACGTGCTCTAGCTACCTTCATTTTAAAGAACAAATAATCTGCCAATTGTTCACTACTCCTTTTGCAATGGAGGATGCCATTAGCAAAGGAAAACCTTCCACCATTATAGTCCAGTTTCTGTAAAAATTAGCCTTTGTTTATTCACAATTACTCTAGTTCACTTCTCAGACCTTGAACCTGCTTTCTCTAAGACTGCCAGTGGCCTCTTAAGTGCCAAGTCTAAAGAAAATGGGCATCTCATGCATCTCTACCATTTGAAGAGGTTGACAGCACCCTCCTCCTGACATACTTCCCTTGACTGCTGAGTGACAACAGTCCTGTTCTCCGCTGCTGCTGAGTGGTTTTCTCTTCCCTTACAGCCCTCATTTCTCTTCTCCCAGGGAGTCTTATCTTTGCCTACAGCTTTGATTTTAATGACCACCAAATGACACTCAGATCACTATATTGTCCAGCACAGTTGTCCTGAACACCAGGTCTATAAATCTAATAGTCACTGGCATTTAAATTGGTGTCTCAAAATTATCATGTTGAATGTTGAACTGGACATATCCCCTATTCACACAAAACCTGTTCATTCTTCTCCCTCACATTGTATCTTTCAATCCAGGACTTTCTACCCTAATGATTGAGCCAAATCCCTAAGAGTCACCTAGACCCTCCTTCAGCCCCCTTTATCCCAACTTACCAAAGCTTATCAATTCTTTACCACCACCACCCACAACTTATTTCTCAAAGGAATTATTCAATCTCATAACTCTTTATTTCTTACGGCACACTTACTCTTGAACATAGCCCAATGTGACTTCTGCACCAAAACAATTCTTTTTTTTTTTAATTTTATTTTAATTGTTGTTCTTATACAGTTTTCTGTTTTCTACTCCCATCCCATCCCTCCACCCCAGCCCTCCCCAGCTCCCTTCCATTTCCACCCCCCCCCCAGCTTTTGTCCATATGTCTTTCATACTTGTTGCTCTAATCCCTTCCCCTTTTCCCTGGATATTCCTATCCCTCTCCTCTCTTGTTCTCAATTTCAGTGTCTTTGGTTATATTATGCTTGTTTGTTTGTTTTTTTGATTAGGTTCCTGTT